>CAJHQP010007606.1:0-31380 GCA_905132765.1 Moricandia arvensis | reverse complement strand
TTCCTCACATCGTTTCTTCTCTTTTCTTTAATTTTCAAATTTGTTCTTTTCACCATTCATCACCTTCCTTCTCATCATTCACTCCTTACCCATTCTCCGCGCCTTCTCATACATACTATTATCAATGAGTATTGTAATATGATATTCTCAGGTTCTTAATTGTGTATAGTAGATTGTGTGTACTTTTATCTCTCTTGGTAATCTCGGATTGACTAGTGTAATTGATGAAATTAATAATTAATATATTATACTATTTATTTTATAAGCCAAACATAGTATATCACGACACATGTTCACTATTATATAGTCATCAACATGCTTTCACTCCACCTATATCTTCTTCATCTTCATATCGTTTTATCTCACTGCATATTTTATCTTGTATCCTACCATTTCTCTCATCACATCACGTACCCTCATTCCTGCTCTCACTTTTTCGTCTTGAATAAGGATTGACTAGCACAATGATCATAGAAAATGTAATATATTCTGATCCTTATCTGTGCTATGTATATCTCACACTACGTACTATCTATGGTTATTTCACTAAATCTCGACTCATTATGTGCATTCCCAACCAATCCAACCCTATCCTTAAGTGTTTTTCTAAAATATAACTCAGTTAATTAGCATAAATTTACACTGATTACTTAAATGTATGGTGGCTAATAGAAAAACTATGATCTCTGGATAATGTTCAATCACATATCAATTTATATATGTTGTTTTCTCTATTTTTTACAGAGTTCACAAGAGAACCCAAAATAGATAAGATATAAGAAAAGAACCTTTCAAAGGTGAGTCAGAGATGTCTTGCATAGGTGAAGTCTAAGAGATGCTTTGCAAAAAAATGTTAATTAGAGATCTCCACTCGTTTGAAATATCATTTTATAAAATTGGTGCAAAGTTACATTATATCTTCTCAGGAATAGTACAATTAACAGAAGTGGTGCAATATAGCATTATAAATGCAATCACTAAAAAGATAAAAGAAAACATATTCGACCATATTAAGTGTCGAAATAAGAAAACATTAATCACATGCTTAGAAAGAAACCATACCATATTATTATTATTTCAAATATCTGTTAGACTAAAATACTCTAAACGTCGTACTCTTCGAACAGAGGTAGTAGTTAAATGTAGTTGTGTGTCTCTATAGTCTCATGGCATTGCTTTTGTGTGAGTGATTCACGAGGACATCGATCGAGTAGAGCTGCTGCGGTTGATGATGATGATGAGATGAGAGAACGTTGTTGAGGATCAATATGTCACATTAAGAGGCATTCTAAAGTACCTTCTACTTTTTACTCGCATTGTGTGTCGAGAACAAACTATATGTTGCTTAATAATTTTTTTGGACAAAGAGACTTAATAATTTATATAGGGTAAATAGAGGGATTTGCTAATATAACTTAAAAGTTGATTTGAAATGCAAAGTAATTTCATATTCAATCACATGCAAAATTATTTAAAACGTAGTAAAAATCTAAATTGGTTATCAAGTGAACATTTAGAGTTTAGGGTTTGTGATTTAGATCTAGTAGACTTCAAATAAAGTATAACTTGATTTTATGGTATAGTAGACTTCTTCTATAGTCTACTAAAATTTGAGACTACAAAAATTAAAATAATTTTAATTAATTTTATATATATATTAATAAATTAAAATGATAGTCTTCAAAACTAATATTTCAAAACTGCGAGATCATATATTATTATTGAAATAATACAATAATGATTAATCATAATAGACTTTCAATAAAGTATAACTAAGTAGACTAACAACAAGTTTAACTCCATAATTTTAATTTTACTGTAAATTTTAACCTAGTTACATTTTATCTTCCTATATAAATGAAATTATACACGTACTTTTTTCTAAATGACTGCAGAGTTTTTTTAAAAAAGCCTGCGATTTCTCTCTAAAACTCTCCTCTAAACTCTTTGAATTTGAAGAAAAACTTTTGCCTTAGCTTGTTAATTTATTCTCATAGTATTCCTCCAATATTATCTGTTTTTGTTGTATTATCATTCATTGTTTTCATCTTCTACTCTAAAAATGTAAGATTTATATCTATAGATTTTAAATGTGTATTTTTATGTTTACTATTCAAACAAAGTTATAGATTAAAATTCTGTCTTTTTATTTTGCTAATTTTTATCATTATAAATTCTATTTTGAAGGTTTTCTCAGATTTCAAACTATTTTTCACGTTTTAATGTACAATTTTTTCAGATCTGAAAATTAATCGAAAAAGTAGACTTCTAATGAAGTCTGATTAAGATAGACTTCAAATAATTTGAAATCCACTAAACCATAAATTATATAAGTAGACTCATTAGAAGTCTACAAAACTATTACTTTAAATTTATTGTCTTATGTTATCTCATAATTTTATCTATTTTGCAGATATTATTTTCTTGGTTTTCATCTTTTTCTTATAAATGTAAGACTTACATTTATAGATTTTAAATATATTTTTTGTTTTGTATGTTAACAAAGTTATTGATTCAAACCTATGTGCTTATTTTGCTACTATTTTATTTGATATTATATATTTTCTAAAGTTTTTTCACATTTAAAGCTATTTTACGTTTTCTTAATGTACATATTTTTCAAATTTAAAATTATCCGATAGAGTAACTTCGTTAACTTCTAATGAGTCTCCTTAAAAGTTAAGCGAGTATACACCACGTGAAGTCTACTAAGGCTTTACTTTTAAGCATGCTTCATTACAAATATACTCAAATATGAATTTTAATTTTTGTCTTATGTTTTTCTGATAATTTAATTTTATTTAGCAGGTATTCTCTTCTATAGTTTTCAAATCATCCACAAAAAATGTAAATTTTACATCTATTGATTTAAAATCTGTATTTGTATTGAAATAAATTTATAGATTCTAACTATGTGTTTTGATTTCTACTATTTTAGCTTAAAATCTATTTGAAATATTTCCAAAACTAAAACTATTTTTAAACTTTCTAAATGTACATTTTTAGATCTAAAAATATTATGTTATTGTGAACTTCTGATGAAGTCTACTTAAAAATTAAGGTTATTAGAATACAAATAAAGTTTATTAAACCATAAACTTCGATAATTTTCATAAAAAGTCTACTAAAGATGATTTTAAATTTTCTTCTTATGTTTTTTTCTTAATTTTATCTTATTTACAGGTATTTCTTTTTAAGGCTTTCATTTGCCCCTCCCCCCCCAAAAAAAAAAGTGTAAGATTTAGATTTATAGATTCTAAATGTCTTTTTTTTTTTTAAAGTTTAGACGTTGAAGTCTACTAAAATAGGCCTTTTAATGTTTATAATTTAAATCAATAACATTATTTTATCTTGTTTTGCGAAATCTTAGATATTTTGAAGACTTCAATTTGAGCCGCCAAGATAATTATAATCAAACAAACTCTAAAAAAATCTTAAAAATTTGCTTTGAAATAAATTAATATTACAAAATATTCATTTCTAATTAACTATTTTGATGCATAATATATAACTTAGCATTTAGTTTTAAATTGTGCTTCACTTGTATGATATTATTTATATTTTGTTAGATATCAAAAATCTTATAAAATACTCGATTAATCAACCAAACAATTTAATCCATTGAAAACAATAACTAAGACATGTGAAAACAAGAAAATCTATAGAAACTTCCAAGAAATTTCAAAAGTAAAACGTATCATAAAGCTTTCCAATATGTCTCAAGTATATATCAAACAATAAAAATTACATAAGTAGACTTCTTAGTAAGTCACACTTATTAGTTAACAATTTAATCAAATAAAAATTGTTTAGTTCCATAATTATAACACATTAATTTTTAAGTATTTTTCGACGTAGACAGTGAGGGAAGTATACATTTATTGGCTAACAACATAGTCAACCAAGAATTTCATAGCTCTATAATTATAACATATATCTTTTGTACGCATTCAGACCAATAAGATTAACTAATACACTATTGGAAACAACATATCCAAACCTTAATGAATGATAGATAAATTCACTTTAATATAATTTTTCTATGTATATCCATATGAATTCTACGACATAATAGACTTTCTTTTCAATCTACTCAAGTATAGACTGTCATAGACGTCTAATCTTTGAGTTAATTTTGCCAAAAAAATGTGGTTTTATGCGAGTAGACATCATATGCAGTTTACAATTTTAAAAAATGTTAATTTTGTAATTGACAAGAATTCACCCATTATTTAACTTTCAATAGTACATTTCATATGAAGTCTACATTTTTCTAAAAGAAGTCAGTTTTCCGATTGATCAAATTTAACTTCTAAGAGTAAAGTCTACTCTCCAGTTCGACAGTTAGTTTTGTGTCTGACCAAAATAAAATAGTTGACTTCATATGCAATCTACCTTTTTCTAAGAACAATAGACTACATATGAAGTCAACATTTTAATTAAATTTTGGTCAATCTTATAACATATTAGTCAATCACAAAACTAATTTGTTTATATAAAGTAAACTTAAATAAAAGTATACTAAAAAGTCAAAGTATTAGTCAAATGACAAATTGACTTCTTGCAGACTCCTAGCGTGGTCTGCTTGATGCATACTTCCAGAGAAGCTTGCTTAATAAAGTCTACTATGAAAAGTTAAAAGTTCGGTCAAATGTAAAACTAACCTCTTATACGTAAATTTCTTCATAAGTCTACCAGAAAAATGTTTTCAAGATAAAGACAAAGACTTCTAGTGAAGTATGCGTTGCAAAAAATATAAGTTTGGTAAATTACAAAAAGACATGTGCATTGAAAGTAGACTTTATATTAAGTCTATACATATGCGTAGACGTACAAAACATTCTATTATCGCTACAACAAATCTGAATAGTCACGAAAACCATGTAAATAGTTAAATTTTCTCGGCGTAAGTTCGTTTCTAGCTTTTCCACCGTTCAAATCCAAATATGAGCAAAAGAATCTCTTTTGACAATTCTTTACCGAAAAATCACGAAAATATGAAATTTGTGTTTATGAAATGAAAGTTATGAGAGTTTTCAAATAAAATGGAGAAGAATGAGAGGAAATGAAGATTTGTTGGAGTAGAATGAAATTTAATAAGTTGAGCTTTAAGAGCTCAAAAATAGTTATTCATAGTGGTTGAAAAATTGATGATATTGGCATTATTGTAAATAAGAATAAACATTTGGAGTGTTTTTGAGTTCTTGTCATTTAATAAAATAAAAGGAAACTGAATTATAATGGCATTTTGTAAATATTGGGAAAACTTAAGGAGGGTATCAGAAAATAATGGCAAAATATTGTTGAAAAAGATACTAATTTCTTATTTTAATATAATTTGAAGTTGTTTTGAACCCCCCCCCCCCCCCCCCCGGAAATAAAATTTTGATATATTGCTTAGTATTTCTGATAATTAGTTAATATGATTTTTTTTATGATAATTAAATATACTGTTATGGGGTTTAAATTTTCAAATATTTGCTCTTATTTATAATTTTTCTCATTCTTACTAAAATTTGATATCATTCATTTAAAGATTTTATAATTCCAGACAAAAATTATTATAAAGATTTTATTTTAATAGTTCTATAAATCTATTAGTGTTATTGGGAATTTATCTACACAAATTAACTCATAGAGAAATTTAATACTATTGATTTGATGATTTAATAATTTCATATAAAACTTATTATTGATTATTAGTGGTTCTGTAAATCTATTAGTATTATTGTGAATTTTATTCTAAGCAAATTAACTTATAAACAAATTTATAGAATACAACATATTCTCCATAAATATTTAAAATTATTATATTAAATACTAGGATTTTGACCTACGCGAAATTGCTTGGAAAATGATCATATACATTATTTGTGAAGTGATTTTGACATGTGTAATCATCACATTAAATTTCACCAAAATGATGATATGACATACCAAAAAGATGACATGTCTTAAGGCCAAATGTGATTAGAAAAATTACATTTAATGTTTTTTTTATTTTCCGTAAACTTTCTAAAATGTGGTAATAACTTATATATCATCATTAAATAAACCTTTTAAAATATGGGAACTGATATATCATCATTAAAATAAATATTTTAAATATAACATTAAATAATATGATAATGTTTACAATTTTTTTGAAATATTATTTTTGTCTATATTTATAATTCTACAATGTTTATTATTAAAAAAAATCATAAATTTATACAATATTTTTTAAATATATTTTTTATTAATACCATTTATTTCTCTTTTATATCCATGAGTTTTAGAAATTTTGTTTAGTTTTATCTTTTATCTTTATCTTTTAAATTTTGATAATTTTTACAATTTATATTATTTTCTTAATTTTATAAAAATTGATTTAATGTATCTTAACCCAAAGAAATAAATGAAAATACATTTTAGATTAGAATTTAAAATATATTTATACATATATATATAATATATTTTAAAATATAATTTAAATAAATTAAATTGGTTATTTATATTAATTTTATGTCTAACTAAATGAAAATTTATATTAAAATATTGATATAAAATAACAAAATTTAAAAATTAAAATATTAACCAAATTTCATTTTAAAAATATAATTTAAATTAAAAAAATTATCCTGCATATGGTACAGAAAAACACCTAATACTAATTTTAAATACAATTAACAATATTAATCTATATATGTATAATATTGTTTTTCCCTTCTGACTCTGCCATCTCATCAAATATAAAAAGGAGGGAATGTCACGTGTCTCTGTCAAATCTATGTTTATGCATTCGTTTGGATTAACTCGGCTTCACGATTTAAATGGCTTCGTTACTCTTTATTTGGGCTGTTTGAGAAAAAATTACTCAGCCCGATTCTTACATTCACTTTCTTCAACAATGTTGTCCAAAGAAATTGGCGAAATCTAGCGTGCTTTGACCTTTCATTCCACTCCGGTAATGGATTTTTTTGGAGAGTCATTTGAAACGAATCGTCATGTCGATTGCATGGATCGCGATGTTTAAGTATCGTTTCGTCTCATCTCTGTGGAGAAGTTTTGGCCTCAGTTGATTCATTGCCATTAGCAAGGTTCTTAACTCCTTAGACCCACTACCACCACGATTTCTAATTCATTGTATATGGCCTCTCTTCCAGGCGGTGACGGCAGCTATAAAAAGGTACGACTACATACCGTAAACTTCATCCTCAGAACACCTAATAACAATTGAAACTTCTTCTTGCAGTAGAATGGCAAACTGGCCGGACGGTTCGGCTTCTGGTGATTCCAGTGAAAAATGTTTAAACATTATGTTTTAAAAACAAAAAGCTGTATTAAAAGTCAGAATAAACAAGCTTTTTAATCAACAACTTTTCTTAAACAAATCAGAAGATGATTTCTCACACGTTTGTTGATTTTGTTTAGATTTTTTCATCTGATTCATGCGACCCTGTTGCAAGACAGCCACCGTGGAGTTTTGCCTGCGTTGTGGGAGATGATTAGTCACGGCATGTCCCAGTGGAAGCCGTTCGTGTTGAATCGTCTAGATTTCTTCTCACGGGTTATGTGAGTCTGGAACCGTTACATACTGCAATCTTTAGCATTAATGATTTTCTTAACTCCTTCATTAAATGGGAAAATGGACTTACCGATCGTTACGGAGTGGAACTCTTGCTTTAAAATCTTCTTTTCCTTCACTATCACCACGCGTAGAAAGATGACCATTGACCATCATGAAAGCTTGAGTCTATCTGTAATTTTTTTTCTCAAGATCTTAAAAAAAACAAAATTGAAGAAGCTAAGTTATAGAGAAGCTTTGTAATCTGGTGTTTGGAGTTTATTTATAAATCTGAAATAATCATTTTGAGAATGATTCTCTTCTTGTTTCATCACTACATCTTTTTTTGCTAATCTTTTCTGCTCTTTTTAACGTAGAAATTCACTTCACTGTAGTTCTACAACAGTTTGTCAGTGTTTCTGACGCTCAAGCTAACCATATTAACCAGAAGTTATTGGGCGTAGTTGTAGATCCTAGGGTGATCACCACCACCAGCATTAACCCCAAGTTTGAGGGAGGTAACCTCCATCATTTGATTTCCACAGCCAACTTTTGCAATGCGAATTTTACCTCTCATTAGTCTCATACAACTTGCCCTGGCTTTTCGTAAATGCAACTTCTTGCACACATTTATACTTTGACAAAAAAACAAGTGACAGTGAGACCTTCGTAGCCAGGTAAGTTGCTCTAGCTTTAACAATTTATTCTTGTTTCTTTTTGCTCAAAAACCCATCACGTAGACAAATACGACTATTTTGTAGCTTTGGTAATTGTAACTTAGCCTCTTCCACAAGTTCGACCAAATATGGTGGTGTTAAGAAATAGAAACAATAACAGTGTCAAATCTCAACACCTATGTGATCAATTCTACACCTCATGTTCATTACCTATATATTTCCTAATGCTTATTGTATTCACACTTCACTCATTGTAAACGCCTATTAATATGTTCTACTTCAGATTCTAGAGCCTTAGAACTGGAAAAGTGGAAACAATAGAAACTATCAATGATATGTGTTACATCTTATGCACAAAATGTTCTAGGAAAGCTTAACACAAGTCATGTTGGTGTTGTTTTAGGTATTGCAACCCCACCTTGGCTACGTTCACTATTAAGGAGTGACTTTTTATTCCTTACCAACATATCAGAACTAAAACTTTAGGAACATAAACTATTTGTAGGTACTGTGTGTAGATCACCATTTCGGATGCGATAAACTCGGTTGTGTTTGTGGTGTTTGATGCGGCGGAAGCGGAAGAGCTCATGGTACGTTTCACCACCCTCTGACTATCGGCTAGAATATAGTGAAACATAAAATACAGAATATCTATATAAAGATATGTCTTTATGCATTGTGATGGTGTTGGAGATTCTTTAGATGCAGAGGTCCCACGATTTATTCAAGAAACTGTGGGGAAAACATAGATGTTCCAGTTGAAGCTAATTGAGTTCAATTTCTCCTCCAAAACGCCAGACCTTCACTGTTACACTCATGTTGGATCGCCACCATCATCTGTCTACAGTAACATTTGATGTTGATACAACCCAAATTCAGTTCAGACTTTGCAAACCTCCTTACTGACATGAAGTACATTTTTCATTTAAATCAAAAAGGTAAAACTATCATAGAGGTGATATGCCTTCTGCCACATGTATCGCCTACAACTACTAAGATAGTGAGAAAATAGCTACAAACCAGATGACAAGAGGTGATGACAATGTTTTCGTAGACGAATGAGTCCACGATGATCTTACACAAACATCTATAGCTACTTTGTATCACCATTTTTAAATCCAATATAATGTTATTTTGTTTTCGACAACAAAATAATTGCAGACTCAAAGATGTGAGAGCTTGATTATTTTTGATAAGTAAACTGAACACTAACACTAGTTTAAACTATTGTTTTTTTCTCTTTTATATTATGCATTATTATTGTGCTAATGTCTTCAATGGTGTAGGAAACCTCAAAAAAAAAAAACAAGGACTTTGGTTTTAGGCCTAAGTTAACAGTAAGACAAAATTCGTCACCTTAACTTCACATATTTACCTCGACTTCAGTTTACTTAGTTTTTCTTAATGCAAATTTGTTTATCATAATTACTATAATTTTCCTATTTTCTCTTTCTCTACTACACCCAAATTTTAATATATAACACGTTAACCAATGGCAAAGTAAAAAACAAAACCTACGTCATCTCTTAATCACACATTAACAAAATAACATAAGCCCACATTCTCATCATACTACCTACGTGTAGCCCACCACTAGAAAATAATAAAAACCATGTACATGTCCTAAACAAACATGACATTGAAACTCATGATCAACAACTTTCTTAGCAAACACATAAATGTCAAGTTCCGCGCAAAGCGCGGATTACCCCTAGTTATATATACTTAGGTTGGTAATCCAAATTAATGTAAATTATAAACTTGGATAATGATTAAATGGCACCAAATTCACTTTCCTTAAAAAAAATTGACCATATTCCAAGCTCTGGTTTACACGCATCCTTTTGTATGATAAGGCAACCAAAGTGTCATTTTTATTCTAAACTAAGATAAAAGAATAAAAAGTATAGCTTTAGTGTTTATATTTGAGATCTTTGAACAATGAATCACTCTATTTTTCTAACAATTAATTTATGATTTCTTGTTCTTATTCAAGTTATTATTTTCCAAAGCCCACAACTCTTTATATAGAGTACTAAGGGTTGCAATAATTAGTATCAATAATTACAATACTTAACCAAGGGTTAAAACTATTAACACCAATATTTACAATTATTAACACCAATAGTTACAATGGTTACCTAAAAGTTACAATGGTTAATCAATAATTACTTTAATCCTCAACAATTGCATTGCTATATCACCAAAAGTTGCAACGGTTTATCACTAGTGTTTACAATCACAAACAGTTGCAAATGTTCATTTAAAAAATTGCAATGCTTAACTTAAACGGTTGCAAGGATTCACATAATTTTCAACCATCCTTTATCATTTAAGTGTAATCACATATTCAATAAATATTTAACACATATTAAACTCATGCATAAAATGAAAAATGTTCTAAGAATTGAATTTTCATTTTAGTGAATTATACATTCCAAATGCTCGAGAATCAGAATGTCCTACGGATTGAATCCCTAACACATTTTAGCACATGAAAATAATATACATATGCATTTTTACACTATATTAAGTGTTTACTCGACACCATTATAAGCCACGTAACTTATCCATTCATGAATATATACAAACCAACTCTTATCTTTTTGAAGCGCAATCACTTTACACTCATATAGGTATATACTTTCAATTATGCACTTGTAAATGCACTTTTTCAAAATATCTATTAAGAATATAACATATATGTTTTTTTTGCATGTCCAACACATACCTTAGGATGATATAATCATGTAATTCAATCTTTAAGTATAGGGTTTCCACACTGAATTCATCCTCTGACATTGTATTAGAAGGAAATTGGATATCCCACAATTAAAAATTTCAAATAGACTTTAAACTCATCCACTTAACGAACTTAGTTATCGAGTCTCTAACTAATCATTTTTCAAATGATCTTCTACATTTCATTCAGACCGAACAAACTTTATGGTAATCACTTTGTGAGTAATCAAGTAAAATATTGCACTATATTTAACGCTAAGGTGTCGTGACTGGGCTTTTACTTTCATGTGTGATTTAAATTTCAAAAATCACATCCACCTCACTCATGTCTTTCATTGGGAAATTTGATGACAATAATGTGCTTTTGTAAGTTCTATTTGTTGAGGCCAGTGCCAGAAATCAACAGGTCATCAACATACAATCAAAACCTAAAACAAATTATTCTTTATCTAAAAGATAAAAATTAAATCCTAAATCATAATTTTAACCCTTTATTATATGACAATCATTGTCAACCGTAAGAAGTAATTTATATAAGAATTACTTTTATAGTTGATGTAACTATTGTTGATTTTATGTATGTTTAATAGTGACTGAAATGTTTATAAAAAGAATTGTAGACTTCCTTTAAGAAATTTAACATTGGTATCATGTGTTTTTATTAAAAAAAATGGTCAGTGTCTATTTATTATTTTTGGTTCATAAATAATCAAGTATATTTTTTAGTGTAAACGGCTGCTATTCAAAATTCAAATGTTACAATATAACAGTACAATGATTATAATTGCAAAGTGAGGATCTTTATATATATGACACTTATGTATACTTTTATGAGTCTAAATTAAAATCCCCATAATATATGCATTCTAAGATTGAATTATTTTCAATACTTGAGTTCTAGCTACATCATTAGTATTTTTATTAGTTTAATATTTGTAAAATTATGTACATATTATTTGCAAAGAAATGATTACTTTTTAATATGTTGTCTTCTAGCCTAATGATTGGTTGGCTATGTACAATCCAAAAGCACATACGTTTACTTCTTTTTCTCTTTTGGTTAGTTTTTTTTACTTGTAACTATCCCTTATATGTGAATGGGAGTGGTACATTTTATGCTAACATTCCCTCAGTCTTATCGGATATCTCCATAGGAAGTTCGCCACTGGTCAGGTATTTTTCTTTTCTAACTATTTGTTTAAATAATCACCAATATGATTATGTTTCTTAAGGATAAAATTAGTCTGAACATGTAGGGAGTAGGAAAATTATATATTGTACATAGAGAAAATATCAAATCTACATGTTTAACATATATATTTATTAATATGCATTGAAATGTTGGAAGAGGTTTTAGACATCATGTAAGATGACTTACAATCAGAGAGTTTTAATGTAGAAGTTGGTTGTTTACATAAACCCTGGCCCATGCTTGGATTGAATAATTTTTCTATGTTAAACCGCTACTTAAAATTTCACCGCTAACTTATGTTCACCAGTTACTTAATATTACCAGAATTCTTTGAAGAATACATGCATGGTTGCCAACCGTAATCTAAAGTTACTTTATGCTGGAGGTGGGTTGATTTAGTTTTCTTATCCTTTTCTTAGTTTATTTCATATCAGATTATTTAATTTTCTATTTAAGAAATTATTCAATAGTAAAATATTTCTCCATCTTTTATATCAATTAAAGTCTCTTGCTATATGTTCTCCACGATGACTCCCTTCTTAACCACTATAATTACATTAGTTTAAATTAATTAAAAAACATTACATGAGTTCTTGATTGTTGAAAATCGATGTGTCAACCATGTTCTGGTCCAGTGTATCTTGAACAACGCCCTGTGACTAAGAATCTAGAGCAATTGTTGCTTCATCCAGCAGCAACACAGTAGAGCCTTCAAAATTTGCTCTGGCTTTGGCCACACTCAATTCTCAACTTATGACAATCTGATAATTGAACTACTCTTTCACCCACCATCATATCATAGCCCTGCAATAGTGAATACATCTCTAATTTAGTTTGAATCTAGAAATTAAGGCTCCACATTTGATCAGGTGCCATGAAAATACATGTTGTAGTCCATTAACGAAGCCATGAAGTTAGGTATATCAGTTGCATATATGACATTAGTTTAAGATCCTTGTTTTTTCGTAAGCAATGTTTTGCTCTGATAGTTTCACAGAACAGAGCCGGTTATTGGCTCACCAGTCGTGTTTGTTGTGCTGGCAATTCCAGCTGAAGGTGTTAATCTCAAATCCGTCAAAAGTGATGATATGATCAGGATGGTACAACTTCTGCAGCATCTCAGTTACTGTTGGCTTTCCGATTCCGCTCTCTCCAGCCAAAGCTAATGTTTGAAACAAATAGAAAAACAAAAGCGCATAATTGAAGACATTCTTTGATGGGATATGAAAAATCTGCATACAAAATGGCGGCATAAGAAGCGAAGAGGAAGAAAAAAGAAACTACGAAATAGTACCACTAAGGCACTAACCATGCCTCGACGTATTACTGCTTTAGAACCTTGCATATTTCTTCAAATATGTTTTCATCACTTTGTCCTTAGAATGTAGGAATCGTTCTTATGCTCTTGACCGCATCCATCTCTTTTAGGCTCGCTCCTCGTACATTCTCCTTCTGTAATTTTTCAATATTTTCATTAGACAAAGAAAACGTAGAAACTTTTGACTGAAACTAACTATAGAGTGGACATAAATGAACCGTAAACAACAAATCATAGCAACATCAGCAGAAATCCTAGCTCCAATAGCACCACATGAGTTCTCAGTCTCTCGAACCATTCCGATCTAAATGAAGATGGTGGAAATGATCAAAGAATTAAAGGCGTTTAGTGAATCCGAACCTCTAATTGGCAGTATACTGTATATGAAAGAGGTCAAAAGCCACCGCAAAGATAAATACCTGCAACTGACACTTGCGACGACGACGCGATTGTTTTCTCATGCTCTTGTTACACGCTTTACAACTCCAAATCTATAATAATAAAGTAGACTTACCTTTTTCCATAGGTCGCCACGTCATCAGGTAGGATGGGGCGTTTTTGGACACGTCAACATCTCACTAAACCATTCTCGTCTGAATTTATTTGTGTGTACTGGTTTATCTCATGCCTCCCCTTTCCTGGACTGGGCTATTATTACAATTTGGGATTGGGCCTTTGAAAACATTATGACAAGTCCACTATAATATTATGTTCCTTCTTCCTCTTCACTTTTGCGACCTTTGTAGACTAGCCGATAAAATTTCCAGAACTAAAGCACCGCTCCGATCTCCGTAACTAGGTGTGTCAAAATGGGTCATGACCCATGGGTTGACCCAACCCAAATTGATCCATTAACCCAAATGAACTGTTTATTTTTGATCCAATGGGTTAATGGGTTAACAAGTTAGTGGGTTAACAAGTTAGTGGGTTAACAAGTTAATGGGTTAACATGTTAAATAAATATATTGAATTGGGTCAACCATGACCCATTAACATAAAAATTGACTATTTAATTAGATTAGACATTGTATTTACTATTTTTTAACCAATAAATTTCTTTTTTGACCAAAAGACTATTAATTTGATCGACTAATCTTTGATTAATTGTAACAAATTTAAAAATATTCATTAGTATTGATTAATAATAACATACACACATTTTGATCGAAAGAAAACGTATACACACATTTTAATTTCATATTTAGAACTTGAATGCAAAAATGATTTCCATTTATATGATCATATTTTTAAATTTTTAAAAATCTGTAAACTTTGATTAAAATTGATATATCAAGAGTTATTAAGTTAAAATTGATGTTGGGTTGATGGGTCAACCATTAACCCATATGACCCATATAATTTAATGGGTCATGGATCAACCCAATCTATTTATTAAATGGATTTAGTTGACCCATGACCCATTAACAATCAACCCATTTGGGTTATGGGTTGGGTTGACTCATTTGACCCATTTTGACACTCCTATCCGTTACGTCTCAACCTATCATTAATACGTGCTTATGATGATATAGCTACTTTGTCTTTGCGACCTTTGCGATTTCTCCATCTATTTCATTTTCTCCCATTCACGTAATCTGTTATTGAGATCATAATTCCTCTTCGACTCCCCTTTTCTCAATGGATAAGATTCACTGAATGAGCACTATAAAAAACTTGGCTTCAAGCGATCTCATGGATCCAAACCGGAAAACAAAGTAGCATAGCTATTTCGAGCAAAGATTGTGTCTCTTCTCTCTTGTCCATGGTCAAATTTCTCCTCTAAAAGTCGAAGCGTTAGTTTATCTCTGCTCCCTAATTTTCATCTTGAGTACTTGATTTCAAATAATTACATATATTTTGTTCTGTTTTTATTTCTTGCAGGAAGGATATTCGTCTCAACAACCATAAGGTATATAGAAAATCTATATTTGCTTTTCTCTAAGTCTCGAACGTCATGTTTCAATTTTGTAATAACTTTCCTACAAATTAGCGGTTTGGTTTGCAAGTTTATACTGTTAGTTACAACACGTGAATAATGCTTGGCCGGTGGGTTTGCTGGTCGGTGAAGAAGGTGAGGACAAGTCAAAAAGGAGAGGCTTACTTAGTCAAAAATTGATGCTCACCAACCCAAAACATGCCCTATAAATACATGATCTCTCTCGTTTATAGAATCCATCCCAAACAAGAAAAACACAGAAGAAAGAAGAAGAGAAAGGGAGAGAGAACGTGAGAAAGAAAAAAAAAGTTTTTTTTTCTTTAAGAAATTATTATTAATTTCTTGAGTGTATTTGGGATCGGGGTGTGTTGAGAGTCTTTGTAAATTTCCCGGTGATAATAAAAAGGATCGGTAGCAGGTCCCGGAGACGTAGGCACGATTGGCCGAACTCCGTTAACAATTTTGTGTGTCTCTTCCCGCTCCCGAAAATTCTGATTTTCCGCAAGGAAATTTGACCCGTATTTCCTAACAACTGGTATCAGATCTTGAGTTACGGGGATCGGTCAAAAATTTGTCGGGTTACTATTCACGTGAATAGTGATTTCGTGAATAGTGAATTTTGTCGGTAACATCGGTTCATCGACGGAGGTGTTTTAAACACGGTGGTTTCAGAAACGATGGGAGGCGAAGATGGTTTGGCACACGGTATCGGGAAATTTGATGGTACAGACTATGCATTTTGGAGAATGCAGATTGAAGATTATCTGTACGGAAAGAAGCTCCATCAACCGCTGAGCAAGAAGTCTGAGAAGATGGATCAGGATGAGTGGGAGCTCCTTGACAGACAAGTTCTGGGTGTTATAAGGCTAACACTGTCGAAGAACGTTGCTCACAACGTTGCGAAGGAGAAGACCACGGAAGGGCTCATGAAAGTTCTCTCGGATATGTATGAGAAACCTTCAGCAAATAATAAGGTATTTCTCATGAAGAAGCTCTTTCATTTGAAGATGGAAGAAGGTGGCCTGGTTGCCGCACATGTGAACGAGTTCAACACGATTGTCAACCAACTGTCATCCGTTGAAATCGAGTTTGATGATGAAGTGCGCGCATTGATCCTGTTGGCATCTCTGCCAAATAGTTGGGAGCCGATGAGGGCAGCGGTTAGTAATTCTGTCGGTACTCAAAAGCTCAAATTCAATGATGTTAGAGATCGTATCCTTGCCGAGGAAGTTCGAAGGATAGACTCTGGGGAAGCATCAACGAGCTCTGCTTTCAATGTGGAAAACAGAGGTAGAAACCAAGACAGAAGTAACCGGAGTAAAGGCAGATCGAACTCAAGGAATGGATGGGGTCAGTCCAAATTCAGACAGCCTCCGGAGTGCTGGAATTGTGGAAAGACAGGCCATATTAAGAAGAATTGTCGGGCACCACCGAAGAAGGAAGACAACACTAGAGGCGGAGCCAATGCAGTGACACGTGAAATCACTGATGCATTGGTAGTGTCTGTTGATTCCCCGAGGAAAAGTGAAGCTCGTGATGCAGCTGCAAATACCACCAAGGCGTCAATCTCCTACGTTGATAGCCCTATTGATTCATGGGTTCTTGACTCAGGAGCGTCATTCCACACGACGCCGCACCATAACATTATGGAGAATTATGTTGCGGGAAATTACGGAAAGGTATATCTCGCTGATGGATTACCTTTGGACATAGTTGGTATTGGAGATATCAATTTGAAGATGTCAGATGGACGGGTGTGGAAGATTACGAAGGTCAGACATGTGCCAAAGTTGATGAGAAATCTAATCTCGGTAGGTCAACTTGATGACACGGGGCACGATGTCAACTTTGGTGGTGGAGCCTGGAGAGTCAAGAAAGGTTCCATGGTGGTTGCTAGAGGTCATAAAAGAGGCACTCTCTATATGACGACGAGCTATCAAGACACTGTTGCTGTTGTCGAGGATGCCAAACAAACCAAGTTGTGGCATTGCAGATTAGGGCACATGAGTGAGAAGGGGATGAAACTCATGGTGGCAGATGGTGCTCTTCCAGATCTGAAGACGGTGGATCATCAGATGTGCGAAAGTTGTGTCCTTGGAAAGCAGAAACGAGTTAGTTTCTTGAAAGGAGGAAGAGAGCCAAAGTCTGAGAAGTTAGAGTTGGTGCACACTGACGTGTGGGGACCCGCTCCTATTGCATCGCTGGGAGGTTCGTGCTACTATGTGACCTTTATCGATGACTCCACAAGAAAGGTGTGGGTTTACTTCATGAAGAACAAGTCTGAAGTGTTCTCGGTTTTCAAGAGATGGAAAGCCATGGTTGAGATTGAGACGAATCTCAAGTTGAAGTGTTTAAGGTCTGATAATGGTGGAGAGTATATCAGCGAGGAGTTCAAGAGATATTGCGCTGATAATGGAATCAAGATGGAGAAGACTATTCCGGGAACGCCTCAACAGAATGGAATAGCAGAAAGGATGAACCGGACCTTGAATGAGCGTGCAAGGAGCATGAGATTGCACTGTGGATTGCCAAAGACGTTTTGGGCAGATGCAATCAGTACCGCAGCTTACTTAATCAACAGAGGACCGTCTGTGCCATTGGGATTTAAGATCCCTGAAGAAGCTTGGAGTGGAAAGAAAGTAAACCTTTCTTATCTAAAGGTGTTTGGATGCTTAGCTTATGTTCACATTGACGATGCTGCAAGAAGTAAACTTGACTCGAAGTCTAAGAAGTGTTACTTCATCGGTTATGGTGACACGGAGTTTGGTTACCGGTTTTGGGATGATGAAAATCGGAAGATCATCCGCAGCAAGAATGTTGTGTTCAACGAAGAAGCGTTGTACAAGGATAAGCTAAGAGAAGGCTCGGAGAGGAAAGAGCCTGGAGCTGTTGACTTAGATGATATCCTGACACCAGGGTTGCCACAGGATACCCCAACAGCAGAAGAAGAAATCTCTCAAGACGAGAGTGGTGAGGCTGAAGAGAGTGATGATTCTGAAGTGGTCCCATATACACCTATCACGGAGTTACGACGGTCAAGTAGAGTCATCAGAAAGCCTGTAAGATTTTCTCCATCGCTCAACTACATTCTGCTCACAGACAGTGGCGAGCCTGAATGTTATGAGGAGGCTATGCAAGTTGATGAGTCGATCAAGTGGGAGCTTGCAATGAACGACGAGATGGCATGTATGGATAAAGTTCCATATGCTTCTGCTATAGGCAGCCTGATGTACGCGATGATATGTACAAGGCCAGACATTGCACATGCAGTGGGAGTGGTTAGCAGGTTTATGAGCAATCCGGGAAAGGAACACTGGGAAGCTGTTAAGTGGATTTTCAGATATCTGAAAGGGAATCCAAGTTTGTCGCTATGTTTCACAAAGTCTGAAACGGGATTGCAAGGATATGTTGATGCTGACAACGGAGGCGACATTGACAGCACAAAGAGCACAACTGGATATGTATACACTTTTGGCGGTACTGCAATTTGTTGGGTTTCAAAGTTGCAGAAAATTGTATCTCTATCAAGCTGTGAAGCTGAGTATGTTGCGGTTACGGAGGCAACAAAAGAGATGATATGGTTACAGTCTTTTCTACAAGAGCTGGACCATGACCAAGGGAAAAGTGTGTTGTACTGTGATAGTAAGAGTGCCATCGATTTGGCAAAGAATCCGGTTTATCACGCTCGGACGAAACACATACATCGGAGATATCATTTCATCAGATCAGCGTTAGAAGATGAAGTGTTGGTGCTTGAGAAGATCCCAGGAAGTAAGAATCCGGCAGACATGCTGACGAAGGTCGTGCCGTGTGAGAAGCTGAGGTTGTGTGAAACCTCAGTTGGCTTGTTGGAGTAACAAGCTGAGAAGACCTGCTACATTGATCAAGGTGTGAAGACAGATTGAAATCAGTCTTCAAGTGGGAGATTGTTAGTTACAACACGTGAATAATGCTTGGCCGGTGGGTTTGCTGGTCGGTGAAGAAGGTGAGGACAAGTCAAAAAGGAGAGGCTTACTTAGTCAAAAATTGATGCTCACCAACCCAAAACATGCCCTATAAATACATGATCTCTCTCGTTTATAGAATCCATCCCAAACAAGAAAAACACAGAAGAAAGAAGAAGAGAAAGGGAGAGAGAACGTGAGAAAGAAAAAAAAAGTTTTTTTTCTTTAAGAAATTATTATTAATTTCTTGAGTGTATTTGGGATCGGGGTGTGTTGAGAGTCTTTGTAAATTTCCCGGTGATAATAAAAAGGATCGGTAGCAGGTCCCGGAGACGTAGGCACGATTGGCCGAACTCCGTTAACAATTTTGTGTGTCTCTTCCCGCTCCCGAAAATTCTGATTTTCCGCAAGGAAATTTGACCCGTATTTCCTAACATATACGAACTAATTAACATGTATTATTTGCATAAAATCTCTGTCCTTCACTAATTTAACTTAGAATTTATGTTAATTAGCTTTTGAACTTAATTTTTCAGCTTTATGGTAACACCTTTAAATTTTTCAGCTGTCTACATGCCTTACTTACATCTTACATAATCTTTGTTTCAAGGACAATGATGCACGTGGTGAAGATCTTGAGGCTTCTGGTGGCAGTCTCTAACTTTAGGATAGCTCTTTGTTGGCTGCAGTTACTCTGCAAACTCATACATGGTTGGTGAGTAAACGAGCCTGGTGATTAGTCTTTTTTTTGCTACTTATTGTTCTCAACCAGCTAATAATATTTAGATAACCATGTTTTGGTTTGCACCAGATAGTGACATGCTTTATAGTGTCTATTAATGGTTGGAATCGGGATAATACAGTTTTCTACCTGTTCTTAAGAAGCAGTTCTCTTGCAGCATGTACTTCACGACTCTCTTTCTTTCTTATGTTGACAGTGTTGAATTTTTTTACTACTCTATTTTAGCTGTATTGCATGTTAGTGCAGAGGCTTCAATCTTTCCATGTAAATACACTTTCTTGAATTACAAAAAAAAAAACAAGTTCTTAACTAGAATCAACCTTGAATTATAATTTAAATGCAGTTCATGATTGGTCGTGTTTCGTATTCTAATTCTTAAGTGATTTTTGCAAGAGCTTCAAATCTTCTTTCTCATATCACATGAGCAACATTATCAAAGTATTATATATATATATATATATATATATATGTCATTGCTTTGCACTTGCATTCTCCGTTTGTTACCTCTGGTTTTATTTTCTGATTTTTTCATATGATATTCAGAGAATTAAATTTAGTTTAGGGACATTCTGGAAGCTAAAATTTCTTTTTCATTAACACGAGACACAAGTTTTCCGCTCTTAGACAGTATGCTATATCCACTGGAAACCCTCTTTGAGGACTTGGTGCTCCGCACCAACAGCCTCATTCCACTTATTTCTTCTAATACAATGATTCTGGGAATCTCAGTATGGTGATCTTTTTCTTGAGTTGGTATTCGTCTATTCTCACCTCCTATGCAAACGAAGTCCTCTTTGTTGCTTCCTCCACATTTAGCGGAAGTGGGGTGTCTCTATGTGGGAAGTTAGCTCTCTTACACCAATGGCACATGCTAATATCTTACCTTTCTGAGTTAACAACAGCTGGGTTATACATTTCTAATGGTCATGAAAAGTACCGAGGCAATCGCAGAGATCTTTGCAAATCAATAAAAAATCTCATCTAAAAAACCTTCATCATCAAGTTAGGGTTTAGGATTTGATTTAGGAGGCACAAATTGTAGCTTACGATGATCCCTGTAATGTTTAGCATGAACATCATCATAACCTACACTTATCATCATCATAATAAGAGATTGAAGCTAAACATTAACTTGGTCAAAGAGTTATAGTTTTGATAGTGGTTTTCATTATTTCTCCTTGGTCTTCTATGCATCGTTGGTGAAGTTAAGCATTATATCCACATATTTGCATTTCAACTGCAGCTGCAGTCCAACGATTGCATGCTTGCCCCTTCAACTAACAGTATTCATACACATGTCCTTGAATTGTTCAGATCCATTTAAAAAAGTGCTTAATGAACGAATGTCTAATAACAATTTTGAAGAAGTAATCACTACGGTCTATAGATATTTACTTTCCATGTCCATCAAATATTGTATATTACAACAGTAAATTCTTTATACATTAAGTTTGACACTATCAAAATATATTGAAAGTATAGAAACCTTATAGAAAATATGGAAAAATTCAAATGCAAAAGCTAAAAACAATCAAGTCATTACCTCTCTCCAAATGTAGAAGTCAAAACAACTGCAACTATTAAATATTACAAAGTACGAATCTATCTATCTAATACTAAAAGGAGAATAAGATGAATAGATAGAGTGTCCATGAAAAATCAACCAATAAAGGAGTTTGATTCTGCCATGTCACCGTTACTGATATCTTTTGTGGGCTGTATTAAAATTATCGTTTGACCCAATCCAGTCCATGTCAACAAACTACATCAAGACTCAAGAGTCAAGAGTATTTCCTCCGACTCATCCACTTCATCTTTTCCTATTTCTGATTTTTTTTTCATCGTTACCTTCTAAATCAATGATGAATTGATGATCATAAATTTATTCTTGAATGTTTGTTCCACCTCCCCTTAATCCTTGCTTTATATCTAAACGTAAATCAAAACTTACTTTGAAAAACTACATTCATGGCCATGAAATCAACTGCAAAAACTTAGCTCTCCACCGGAAAATCTCTTGTGACTCTGACATCGAGGGAGAAGCTTGGTATAGATCCAGATCCTCCACCTTTTACATTGAGGGAGAAGCTCGGTCTTGGACAATCTCCCCGTCTGGATCTTATAATCGCCTCTGCCCCACTGTTTACAATCCCATCGTGTCCATGGTTATAGTGGCCAGTGCTTAGATAATACTTGGAAGAAGTGACGATAGTGATGATGACTCCGCTGGTTAAAACGTATAGATCTACCGATCTATATGGTTAGCCATATGTATCAGCTGTGCTTCTGTATACCAACATGAAAATCACTTGCTTCTCCGCTCACCAACCACGCCAGCAGAAGAATCACAAGAGTCAGAGCACTGTTAGCGAGTCGGCCCTGAAGAATCTTTTCTCAATTTCACCGAGAAAGGTAAAACCAAAAAAAGCTCATTTTGATCAAATAATGGAGAACAAATAGTCTAAAGCTGTAATTTTCTGTAGAGATTCTCATCGAGTGCACTCTTGAACGCATCTTTGATTTCTACTAATGAATAGCTCTTTGTTAAGTTTCCTATATAAGCTTCTTCGTTTGCTAAATCTGCAAAACTATAAAAGACCACAAAAATGAGATTCTCAAATGTCACTTCACTCTCAATGATCTTGCTTCAGGGTATGTATCCCAGTTTCTTTCACGGGGAAGACTATCACAGTTATCATTAGCAAGCAAGATGGTTTGTCTAACGAATTCAATTCTTCTCCCTATAGGTTTCAGATAATGGGGATACATCAACACATGGAACACTGAGTTGATTTTATGTATTGGGTCTAGGTTCTGTCTCATGCTCAAATCTTATATTTCTATTGTACTCTATATGGTGTTTAACTTAGGTTGAATTCATGTGCTCGCTGTGGTGCAATAATCGTGGTCTTTCAATGGATGTTCTCCAACAGAAAGGACTGTTTCACAGTATATCAGTGTCACAGCGGAAAAGATTTTTCAGAAATAGTACTTGGAGATAATGCCTCCAAATTATACGAGCTAGGAGATATACAAGGTGCTCAAAATAAAAATTTCAACAACTTGGCAGTCTGGATCCACGTTATTCACCTCCAGCATCATGGGAGAAGCTTGGTCATGGACAATTGCCCAGTCTGGATCTTATAATCACTGCCTCCACCGTGAACAATCCCAGACTTTTAATAGGTCAAATGATGCTTTTTGTATAGTTTTGTAACGTAAGAGGTTTACTAAAGATTTGTCATTTTCTTTTCTGTTTTAGGTCACTTACATGAGCATTCTAACGGCATATCTCTGAAGATTGTCAAAGCTTTTAGGGAATTTTTGAAACACTTTCACATTCAGGTGTGTAGAGAGTTCAGTTTATATACAGTTTTGGTATTAATTTTTGTAACTGTTGATGTTGTTGTTTTGTAGCAAGCCAGCTATGCAAGTTCGGGACATAATCGGCCGTTCAACGACGGGGAAATGAAAGCTCTTGCTTTTGGGAATCCAATCATTCACAAAAACATCAAATACAACGCTAAGCATGGGTTTGTTATGCTTCGTGTTTGCAGTATATCTAAAGGTCATATGAGATTCAAAAATTATATTTATTGTTGGTATTATGTTGCTATGTAACAGAGGTGGAAGGAAACCTCTTTGCTTGACTTCGGCAAAGACAAGAGAACTTACTCGACAAGTTGATAAGGTGTCTGATCAAATCTTGGATACTATATGTATTATGGAGTAGTAGTACACCGGTTGAACAGAAAATAAAGCACCATGACTATGTTGTTGATGTGTTAGGACTACAGATGGTATCATTGATCTGATTAAGGGAAGAGCTCTGAATCTATCTGAGGTTCAGTTTGTTGTTCTGGATGATCAGATGCTTCACGTCGGATTTTCTGAGGATGTTGACTGTTGATATACTCTTGGAAAGGTTGCCAGACAATGATGTTTTTGTTGGAATGAGAAACTTATTAGAAATGGAGAAAGTGTTTAAGTGTTTGAAGAGAAGAGATTTTATGAAGAGGAAACTTTTTTTTATTTCTTGGATGATTAATCTTGAAAACTTGGATGATTAATCTTGAAAACTTGGATGATACAAAATGAGAAGAGAGTGGAGGTATTTATAGCCTCCAAAATACAAAATATCTTACATATTTTATTCTTAAATCTAGATAATTCTACTAAAATATCTTGATATTTTTATTCTAATTATCTAGATAATTCTATGAAAATATCTAGATTTTTATCTTAAGGAGGTGGAAGATTTTTCTAGATAAATTCTAGAACTTGGGTCAAATTTGGGCTAACATGATTATTAGATTATTAGCCCAATGATTAACCCAAATCAAGTTTATATTTCAACACCCTCCCTTAAACTTGATTTGGTTACTCCGAGTAAGCTTCTCATCTTGATAAAGTCTTCACGCTTGAGTGGTTTGGTGAAGATATCAGCTACTTGATCATTTGTCTTCACATACTCCAATTGCACATCCATCTTGGCAACACATTCTCGAATGTAGTGATAACGAGTATCAATGTGCTTACTCCGATCATGGAAGACTGGATTCTTCGCCAATGCTATTGCCGACTTGTTATCAACAAAGATCTTCGTTGGCTCCTCTTGTGGTAGGCTCAACTCCTTTAGCAAGTTTCGTAACCAAATAGCATGGCAAACACATGAAGTAGCCGCTACATACTCCGCTTCACAAGTAGAAAGGGTAACAATTGGTTGCTTCTTTGACATCCATGTGAAAGCAGTTTCTCCAATGAAAAATACGAAGCCACTTGTGCTTTTTCGGTCATCAATGTCTCCACCCCAGTCACTATCGCTATATCCAACAAGCTTGTAATCGTTAGAGATAGAGTAATACAAGCCAAAGTTGATTGTACCTTTGATATAGCGTAGAATCCTCTTAGCTGCCTTGAAATGAGTTGTTGTTGGATGCTCCATATATCGACTCACAACTCCAACCGCATGTAGGATGTCGGCCCTTGTGCAAGTTAGATAACGTAGACTTCCAACTAAGCTCTTAAAGAGTGTTGGATCAACACTCTCTCCTTCTTCTTCCTTTGACAACTTGACTCCACATTCCATTGGTGTGCAAACTGGATTTGAGTCTTCCATCTTGAACTTCTTAAGAACTTCTTTAGCATATCCTTCTTGAGTGATGAAGATTCCATTTTCTTCTTGCTTTACTTCAATGCCAAGGTAGTATGACATTAATCCAATATCAGTCATCTCGAACTCCTTTGTCATCTCCATCTTGAAATCTTCAAACATAATCGGATTGTTGCCGGTGAATATCAAGTCATCTACATACAAGCATGCAATCAATATACCATTGTTTTGGGTTTTGATATAAAGTGCATGCTCATATGGACACTTGATGAAGCCTTTCTCCTTGAAGTACTTATCAATCCGAGTGTTCCATGCTCTTGGTGCTTGCTTTAATCCATAAAGTGCCTTCTTCAGCCTCAAGACTTTGTCTTCTTCACCTTTGACTATGTAGCCTTGTGGTTGCTCAATGTAGACTTCTTCCTCAAGATCTCCATTTAAGACGGCAGATTTGACATCCATTTGATGTATCTTCCATCTCATTTGGGCTGCCAATGAAATGATTAGCCTAACTGTTTCTAAACGAGCAACTGGAGCAAATACCTCATCATAGTCGATTCCGGCTCTTTGACTATACCCTTTTGCCACCAGTCTCGCCTTGTATCTTTCAACTTCTCCTTTAGAGTTCTTCTTTGCCTTGTACACCCACTTCACACCTATTGCCTTATGCCCATTAGGAAGTGAAGCCAATTCCCATGTATCATTCTTTTGGATTGACTTGATTTCTTCATCCATTGCACTTTTCCATGACTTCCTTTCTTGAGCTTCTTCAAAGTTCATAGGCTCGCAATCCGCAAAAAGGCAAAATAAAGTGAGATTGTCTTGATTTTCAGTTACCTCATAAATGTCTTGTAGACTTCTAAAACGTGGAGTCCTTTCACTTGAGCTTTCATCTCCTTGAGAACTTGGTGTTGGTGAAGTTGGTGGTGTAGCTGGGTCTTCTCTTGTTTGCTCCAAATTCTCTTCTTCAAAAGATGGAAAGAAGTTGTAGTCTTCATTATTTGATCTCCAATCCCATTCTCCTTCTTCGTCAAAGATGACATTCCGACTTGTAATTGTCTTCTTTGTTTCAGGATTGTAGAGCTTATAGCCTTTGGAGTTAGCATCATACCCAATGAAAATGTACTTCTCACTTTTGTCATCTAGTTTGCTCCGCTTCTCGTCTGGAACATGTGCGTGAGCAAGGCTTCCAAAGACTCTTAGGTGTGAGACACCGGGCTTCCTTCCACTCCAAGCTTCTTGTGGTGTCTTTCCAGAAACGCTCTTCGTTGGGGATCGGTTTGATATGTACACCGCACACGCGACTGCTTCTGCCCATAACTCCTTTGGTAGATTCTTACTCTTGAGCATGCTTCTTGCCATCTCAAGAATAGTCCTATTCTTTCTTTCCGCTACTCCATTTTGTTGAGGGGTTCTTGGCACCGTCAATTGTCTTCGGATACCATTATCTTCACAATACTTCAGAAATTCCTTGGACATAAATTCTCCTCCCCGATCGGATCTCATGGTCTTAATCACAAGACCACTTTCCTTCTCAACATGGGTTTTAAACCTTTTGAAATTTTCAAACACTTCTGATTTTTCTTTCAAAAAGTAAACCCATGTTTTTCTTGAAAAATCATCAATAAAGAGAAGGAAGTAGTTACTCTTACCAAGTGAGCTTGGTTTGATTGGGCCACATACATCTGTATGTATGAGCTCTAATGGCTTTCTTGCTCTTGTCTCCGACTCCTTTGGAAAACTCATTTTGAATTGCTTTCCAAGTAAACACCCTTCACACACTTGATTTGGATGGTTGATACAAGGTAATCCTCTCACCATTTCTTTCTTAGAAAGTAGCTCTAACCCTCCAAAGTTGAGATGCCCAAACCGAAGATGCCAAAGCCATGACTCCTCCTTGTAGCACATCTTGAGACATCGTGCAATGTCATTTTGAATGTTTAGGATAAACATTCTATTTCTTGACATTGGTACTTTTGTGATGAGATTATTTGCATTATCTCTTAAAGTAAGGTTATTATCCTTTAGTCGAATATCATAACCTTTCTCCAAGAGTTGTCCTAGGTTCAAGATGTTGGTCTTCATGCTTGGGATGTAATAAACACTGGAAATGAATTGATGATCTCCATTCTTTAAGCGGATGAGAATATTACCTTTACCTTTCACCTCCATCTTCGATTCATCTCCCAAAGCCACATTGGTTTTCACCGATTCATCAAGCTCCACAAACATGTTTTTGTTCCCACACATGTGATTGCTAGCACCACTATCAAGGTACCATCTGCTAACTTCATTTGGCTCATCCTTCTTGTAAGCCATCAATAGCATATCTTCTTCATTACTCCTTTCTTCAACATAGTTGGACTTCTCTTCAACTCTATTGTTGTTTGGAGTTTTGCATTCAGAAGCATAATGTCCAAACTTTCCGCAACTATAGCATTTGACGTTTGATTTATCGTACCTTGATTTTGCATTTCCTCTTCCACGACCTCTTGATGAGCTCTCTCCTCTTTGGTTAAAGTTGTCTTCATATGGTCTCCAACCTCGTCCATTTACACCACGACCTCGTCCTCTGAAATGACCGCCACCACGTCTTGGATGATTTCGACTACTTTCTTCTTTGTGATCAATTCTCATCTTGAGAACTTGCTCAACAATATCCTCTTTCTTCTTCCTCTTTTCTTCATAAGCTTGTAGTGATCCAAGAAGTTGCTCCATCGTCATTGTCTCCAAGTCTTTTGTCTCTTCAATTACGGTAACAATATGCTCAAACTTTGAATCCAGCGATCTAAGAACTTTCTCCATTATTCTCACCTCATCTAACTTCTCACCATTTCTTTTTAGGTTATTAGTAACTGTCAAGACTCTTGAGAAGTAATCTGAGATGAGTTCACCTTCCTTCATTTGTAATGACTCAAATTCTCCTCGTAAAGTTTGTAGACGTACCTTCTTAACTTGTTCCGCTCCCTTGTAAGAGGTCTGAAGCTTCTCCCATGCTTCTTTAGACGTCTTCACTCCAGCAACCTTCTCAAATGTATCTTCATCTAAACCTTGATAGATTAGACAGAGAGCCTTCTTGTCTCTCTTTCTTGAATCTCTCAAGCCATCTCTTTGAGCTTGAGATAAACCACCATCATTCTCTGGTTCAATGAAGCCTTTCTCAACTATCTCCCATACATCATGTGCTCCTAAGATAGCCATCATCCTTAAACTCCAATTGTCATAGTTGCTCTTTGTGAGCATTGGAACTTGGAAGGGAACACCATTATTTGCCATCTTTAAAATGATCTTGTAGCTCTGATACCACTTTGTTGGAATGAGAAACTTATTAGAAATGGAGAAAGTGTTTAAGTGTTTGAAGAGAAGAGATTTTATGAAGAGGAAACTTTTTTTTATTTCTTGGATGATTAATCTTGAAAACTTGGATGATTAATCTTGAAAACTTGGATGATACAAAATGAGAAGAGAGTGGAGGTATTTATAGCCTCCAAAATACAAAATATCTTACATATTTTATTCTTAAATCTAGATAATTCTACTAAAATATCTTGATATTTTTATTCTAATTATCTAGATAATTCTATGAAAATATCTAGATTTTTATCTTAAGGAGGTGGAAGATTTTTCTAGATAAATTCTAGAACTTGGGTCAAATTTGGGCTAACATGATTATTAGATTATTAGCCCAATGATTAACTCAAATCAAGTTTATATTTCAACAGTTTTCTGCAACTGTCCAGGTGGATCAGATCACTCACCAAAAAGTACATGAATGATCCTCTGAACGTTGATTTTTTATTAGCTTCTCGGACTTACATGAGCTTTGTATCGAATTTTCTTAAAATCTTTAATATTTGATCTTTGGTTTATAAACCAAATCATTGTACTCAAGTGGTATCTTTTGTCTACTTGTGATGTGTTATATATGTTTTTTTTTTCAATTCTATATCAATGCATTTATAAGTCAATATGACATGATTGAATTTTTAGAACATAATTGAGTTTTATTTTAAGAAAATTTTAGGTTGAAAATAATTTCAAACTTTAATACAAATATACAGTGAGATTATAGTTTATATGAATATATAATTAGTGTAAATATAAACATTTATTTATATAAAGAACAATATTGAGTTAACATTCTATGATAAAATTATTGTTATATATAGTACTGGTGTGATGATGATAATTCTTTAAATTGATATGAAACTATTATGAATGACATTTTATGGTTAAAAGCGTATTATGGTAAGATAGAAAAATCTGTAACACATTAAAAATTTGTTAGAGAAAATTGGGTTTGATAAAATGATGAAACCTATATAATCTTACATTTGAGAAAGGAAGATGTGATAATAGTTGGAAGATAGGTTTTTCCATAATGTTGCTATCAATACAAATGATTAGAAAATAAGGAGGTAAAAGGTCAAATTTTGATATATATATATATATATATAGTTCAAGTCTCTTCAAATTCTTTCAAGTCAAATATTTTTGTAAAGAATTTATCAAATATGAATAACATTATATTCTAAATATTGAAATCAAATCTTTAGCTGAATAACAATGGAATTCAAAATCATTAGCAAAGAAGTCATGAATATAAGAACCAATAATTTTAGATTTTAATATAAGATTTTAACTCATTTATTGAATAACAATAGATTTTAAATTTAAAAATTCAATTTTAAATCCAATATTAAATAATACTCTTAAGTTTTCTTTATGTTTCCTTTCATATTTATATCAGAAAACGTATAAAATGCCTCACAAAAGGGCTTTTTACTTGATTTAATTCATATGATTAATTAGGTAAATTTATCAATCTTAGTACATTTAAAATTATGAAATTTTGGTATGATTTACACATAGAAATTTTTATTAGTGTAACCAAGAAGCTAATTAAGACATTAAAAATGAAGCTTCAAAGAATAAAATATCACATGTCCAGAATTATGTGGCTATTTATATGAAACGAATTAACAATTCTTTTGCCGATTATTAAGTACTAAAGAACAGAAAATTATGATCGCCATAAACAACAACCCCATAATATATAAATATATAAACTCTATTTAGTTAACCATATACAATGTATTTTAAAAACCAATCAAAACAATGACCGAAAATTATTACTCGCTTTAACATGATTAATAAGATCGTGTTCAGTTACTCCATTGACATTATTTAGAACATAAAAAAATCAGAAGAGAACTTTGAATACAAAAAAACAGTATTAAATCCTACTTAAAAAATCATACTATATAAGAGATAAGTGTATTAACGGTGTAGAAAAAGAAAAAACAATTCAAAATTACATTCCTTGATTTTAAGGTATTAGTTGGATTACTCATTTTCGTGGTTTAATAGATTGAAAATCTAAATTATAATAACAATAGTGTTGTGATAAAGATTAAAAAATTAGAAAATTATATTCCTAATTTATAGTAGAAAACTAAGCAAGAAATTATACAAAACTTTTGTCAAAACTGATAAAAATATAATTACTAAATATATTTTTTTAAATAAAGATATACTCAAACAAAATAGTACATAATAGTTATAAAACTAAAAGTTTAATAAAATCAAAATACACAACCCCCGCATAGCGCGGATAAAAGCCCTAGTTCTTAATAATAGTTTCTTAAAGTTCGTTAACTATTCAATATTTTTCTTTTTTATATAATTTTTTTTTGACACCAAAAGGCTATTCTATTACTCAAACTTGAAGTGGTCTGGGAATCCAAACCGGAATAAAACAACCAACAATATAAAGATTACGATGAAATAAACGTGCAGTCTTGGGCAGCGCATCTGCGGTGACATTGTAAGTCCTTGGGATATGACGGATCTCGAATCTTGGAAAGTATATCAGCAGTGTCTTAATAACCTCTAATTCTGTCGCAAAATTTAACCAGGCCTCTGGTTCCTTTATCATGGCTATAACATCCATGCAATCAGTACCGAAACGTTGACATGAAGAATATTGCAACATACACTCCATCGCCCATCTAAGGGCTTTTAGCTCCGAATGAAGCGCTGACTCTCGCTTACTCCAATTTCGCGTCCCCATGAGCTACGTCTTCCCCTTGCAGCCCTTCCATACCCATCCGCACCCACTATATTCGTCTTCCGCGGACCAAGAACCGTCCACCAAACAGATGTCCTCCAGA
>CAJHQP010007605.1:0-31387 GCA_905132765.1 Moricandia arvensis | reverse complement strand
TATCATATATATGTATACTATACTATACTATACTACTCTATCTATATATATTCTTACTCTCTCGTCTCCCTCTACCCCTCTTTCTTTAATTGATCATATGCCATATTATGCATTATAAATTGAAATACATGAAACAAAGTCACATAGACCAAAAAATACATTATAAAATTACTGAATGCTGTTATTTAATAAATGTTACTAATGAAATTTGGGCTTTTGAACTTTGGTTCATGTTACAATCTCAAATTTATCAATGCATAATTATGTGCACTATGTGTATTCATTGTCTCCATTAATAGGGGTATAGCACCATACCACTGGGTTTAATTTGGCTAAATCTAAAACGACGTTACCATTTTTTCTATTTTGAAAGATCTTGGAGGCCAAAAAAATAAAGAAAATAAGCAAAAAACAACAACAGACCAAATTCGTGCAATTATGAAGATGTACTCGAACCTGGAACAATTAAGAAGTTTGTTGGCCTATTCAATAGGAGATAGTACAAGTTATTTGTTGAGCATACGCGGCATTAAATACTACGACATCGATCACCCAGATAGGTTAAATATTCACATTACAAAAAGTGGATATAATTTGTTCTTGGAATGTTATTAGTTTAATTTAATTTTTACAACTACTTAATTTATTACTAGAGTGTATTATTGGTTTTGCAAGCAGCTATAAGTGGCCAAAGTATCCCATGTTCCAATAAATGGGAACTAAAAAAAGGATATAGAAATCTATAATCTTGAACCACAATATTCACAAATACGGAAATGTGAGGGTCTTGTTTACTAAATCACTAAAAGATTCTCACGCCCCCTCCCCCTCCACAACGTTACATTTAGTTCAGGGGATGGATACCTTGTACTGTACTCATGAGTCGATTGATTGATACACACATATAGCGGTCAAAACGGGTGGTACACGATAAATATTGTTTATGGTCCCGTGGTTATCAATTTGCAGAATCAAATGCTACAAATGATTTCAGTATTGGTAATGGGCTTAAGTTTGATATTAGATAAATTTTAATGAGCTTTGGGTAAATGGTTTTGTGTTTATAGCACAACTTTAGGGCAGGTTGTATTGGTTATATTTACTTTGGTGTACTGATTTGATATGGCAATCTACATAACTTATATTCAATGGAACATTCTATATGTGCATTAAGCAGCATCCATATGTAGGACTATATTTGGACGAAAATGTATTTTTTGGAAATATACTTCACCCTAATTTTACAAGACAATAATTCGTAAATTAAGGAAATAAACTTATTTTATAAGTATCTACAATGGCGGAACTTTAACATTGGGATGCATGTTGGCGTCATTAGTAAGGAGAGGTGGCTTCGCTGAGCATCTGTTCACACTGTAATTATCAGCTATCGGTCACTAAGTATAACGCTAGTTCAGCTAGATTAAAATCATAACCCTTGCCACATTTTCACAAACGTCAAGATGAGTCTTTGCTATTGTAAAACATAAACAAATATTAACACTTCTCTGCCGTTAATTTTAGGATAAATCAAAGAGACATTGTTTTTATTTTAAAAGTCTGAAGGTAAAATGAAAGCAATCCAAAAGAACTGAGACCATTCATGCAATTAATGAAGAAAATGTATGGAATGAACCATCAGAAAATTTTGTTCGTTAGTTTGCATAGACACCAAATGCACACTTAAAATTTGCAAAGTGCAAGTTAAAGCCTTATCTATTATATAGTGAAACTGTGTACATGTTAGTTTTGTTAAAAATGTATTGTACATGGATAATGAAATCTTGTATACACGTTGTGATTTGGCCGCAACAAAATACTTGAACTTACAAAATGAAAATGTAAAAAACTTATCGAGTTATATACAATCTTGGTTGTATAAGTGAAATTTAGGTGTACACGCAAATCATTCTACATGTGGACAAATGCCCCCATTTATTGTACACATACCTTCAATATTTTTTTATAGTAAATGTGCATATTTATAGTGTAACATACCTATAGCTTGTTTTTTATAAGTAATGTACATACTAATAATGTACACACACAATAGTTTTTTCATTTCACAATATCTGCCGAACCATTGCACCCACACAAAAAATAATGTGGTTAATCTTTTTTCAATTCTCCACCATATAATACTTGGTTTAGCATTTCATACTAATATATATAATCCGTAATATGAACACCAAATTGCAACCATTGAAGTTATTTTTAAAGATTTTATTTTGCTTATTTAATTTATTAAAATTAAAAATTATAAATTTTAAGTTTTGGACCAACAAATAACAATTTGGTGCAAAAACGAATAAAATCAATATCAAGAGATTAATGTGGCAAAAATTAAAAATTTCATCTAGGTCTAGATTGCACATTTTTTAAAAATCTCAGAGGGAAAATTCATGAAAAACTTGAACAATTAGATTTGCGAGGCTAAAATGGGAAGAATAAGAAAGAGTTGAAGGACGCATATGTGTCAATAATCTAAATTCGACTACTTGTTGCTGCTCCCTCAAGCTTTATTTTCTTTGACTCGTGTGAATGAATCGATGACAATTTCGGAGGTCCACAATCTGCCGGTGAAGAGCATACGAGCGACGCGACAAGGTAAGCAGATGACTTGGCCTTGAGGCGGATTACAGTAGAGCTCATCTCTGTGCCGTCAAGACTATAGCGTACGACGCACTCGCAACGACCACAGGGCTTGGAAGCAAGCTTAACGACATAGAACAAGGCAGTGCTCCGATAATCTTAGTGTTTGTTTCTGGTTGTGAACTCGAGAAAAGAAAGGAGACGTGGCAAAAATTAGTTGTGCTGGTGACTTGCACAGTTGCAAGAGACACTGATGACAGAGGTGCAGCTGGCTTGGAATGGTGAACGACGAGCGCTGGCCATGGCTGAGAGAGGAAGCCACCATTTTCGTCACTTGAATCCTAAAAAATTGAAGTTTTGAGAATTATTTTTGCTTTAAATTTTTGTAAAGTGCAAAAATTTTACTAACGATAAATACATGAAACTAAATAGTTTCAAGTTTTTTTCTTGTTAAAAAAACTAAGCCCGTGCAGTAGCAACACACTGTGCTAATACTGTAATAAAACTTAAAAAGTGACCTTGATGTAAAGACTCTAATTATTTTTGGGCATAAAGATCATGTCTACTGCTCAAACGACAAGCATCGAGATGGTTTAGAAAAGCCCAATAATGCGGTGTAGAACCAAAGATCGAGCAACTATCAGTTTTTTTCCTGGAGAGATACATGAAAGGTTTGAAGTTGTGTGAATCTTTTCCGTTGTATGGCATATATCTACTTCAGCTCTACTAAAAAGTATGTCTATATTTTAGGCTTCTTACATCATGGCAATTGCAAGTTCTTAACTAGTCGCCATACAAAAGTTCTGCCAGGTAAAGTAATATTAATAGACAAGCAAGTGCTTTAACGCTTTTTGAGTGGCAAAGAGATGACATTCTTTCTTACTTTGATTTCTTATATACATTAGTTGGATTTATGCGCCGACATGTCTCTCCAAACCTATGCCACATCCAACTAGAATTATGCTGCTAATGTCAAAGAACGCATGCACCTAGACATATATTATGTAAGCATATGGTTTAATGAATCAATATTAGCCTAGACGGTTATGTCACTGTATAGATGCATTGTGTTTGCTAGAGTCACGCAAGCTATGACATTCCCCTTCCCTGCGTGTCTGGTCATTCGCAAATGGTTCCTATGCATGATCTGCTGAACTAATTAATAGTTTCATTTTTTCCATAGATACGCATATTATCTAGCGGATAAGGATCTCTTCGGAGAGCGTGGGATCTTCAATATTGCCTTTTCTCAAGAAAGGTAATCCATATTAGTGTAAATGCTTGAGACTGGGAAATATTCAGATTCGGAAGAGGTGGTTGTTAAGGCTCATGCTCGCAACGGTGGAGTGCATTTCAAAATAGCATGAGTGACAGAATTGTCAGGTTCCCAAGACTAAGAAAAATATTATGGCATCACATATGAAGACGTGTCAAATTTCTTATTAAAAGAATGTCATGTTACTAACCGCTAGGGCTAGGCACTTTTACCCGATACACGAAGCCGCACCCGACCCGATAAAAAAAACCCGACCGAAGTAGAGCAAATACGCGACATGAGTATTGAATTAGGAGAGATTGGATATCCGAACACAAACAGATAATATTCGAATCCGAAATGGATTTATCCGAAGATAACCGAACATATGTATACTTACCTTATTTTTCTAGTTTACATCTCTCAATTTATTTAAAATAATATATATTGATTTTATACATACATTAAAATCATATAATATACATATAATTACAAATAAAATGAATTTCATACTCACTTCAAATGTATGCCAAACTATATCTAAAATTTAAAAATAATAACGCAAATTAGTGTCTTTTTATTTTTGAAATGTTTTCTCCAAATCTATTAATCATGTCAATCTATTAAAATTAAAAAAATCAGTTAAGTGAAATTTATAAATTATATACAAGAAACATGAGATATAAAAATAATTTTTTGTCTTTCAAAATGTAATATCCGAAAACCCCGATCCGAAATAACCGAACCCAAACTAAAATATCCGAACACCGACCCGAAAGTACAAAAATACCTGAACGAATTTTATACCTCTATACCAAAATACCTGAAAATCCGAAATACCCGATCTGAACCTGAACGGGTATCCGAATGCCCACCCCCTACTAACCGCCATATAAGATGGCGTATTTTCTTAGGTGCATTGATTTTTCAAGCAAAATATTTGAAGCTTAGGATGCTGGGTTCTGAATAGATTACATATATTTCTTGTTGTAGGATGTTTCGAGCAACCCAATATCCTGAATTAATGATATGTTAAAATTAACCTTTAAGCTACTCTTTCAAATAAGAGGTTCACTTTAGTACTTAAGAATTGAATCCATAAGGACTAAAGATAACAAAATAAACTTATGGTTTTAACCTAAGCGAAACCAGAAAGTACAAAGTAATAAAAACAAGCAATAAATAAATAATTTGTTTAACAAATGATAAAGCGCTAGATCTAAGGAAATCATACATGTGATTCAGAACTGCAGTCAATAGATTCCAAGAGTTTGTTATGCTCGATTCTAGAACTCGAATTCAATGTAAGTTATCCAGTTCTCGTTGCAGAAAACTATTAGGTGCCTAGATCCTCTTAAAAACCTAACTCTAGTTGCGAATTCAATTAATCAAAGAAGTATTATAATATATTCTATTCTTCAACTAATTTAGTTCAACAGAATTAAGTTAAGGTAATTGAGTATACTCTCGTGTCTCATAACAATTCTAAAATTCTATGTTTTAGTTAATTACTATATAAGTTAGTAGGATAAACAATCCTGGTGTAGAATTTTATGAATAACCCTAGCAATCTATTGATCCAACTATTTGACATTAAGATCTAGAAAACCCAAAAATCTAACAAGTAGTTGATATCACTCAAATTACCCTAAGGGGTGACTTTTTCTCTCTCAAATAAAAGATTCAGTTGTAGTACTTAGGAAACAAATCCACATGGACCGTAGATACACAATAGACTATAGACTTTTCAATTAAGCTAGGCAAAAAGTTTATTAGGCAGTGAATAAAGTAGCAAGTTGATTAATCGGTTATTGTAAACAATAATGCAAAATAGCTAGACTTAGGGTTTTAGGCAAGTGAATTATAGATGATAGATGCTAATGGTATCAATCCTAGAACTCAATATCTAATGTAAAAGATGACCAGCTCTCGCTGCGAGTCTACTCTATTGACTAAGTCTGATGTCTAAGCTCTCGATTGTTGACACAGAATTACCGTCAATTGATGGCAATGATCTTGTGTTGATAGATGGTCTCTCGAGTCAAGCATTAAGAACCTAATCAATATATTCACTAGGTTCCTTTGATCAACTCTCGTTTGTTTCTAACAACCTAGCTCAATAGAATTAAATTAGGTAATAGATTATGCTCTCGCATGCGCCTAATTATCATATGATTAGGTTTCTAGCTAATTAATCTAGAAGCAAGCAATAAGAACAATTCTAATGATATATATAATAATCACCCTAGATATTCTATTGTTTGGCTAATCCATCAAAACCCTAGAAAACCTAAACCTAGTAGATGGATCTACTCAGACATGATCTTTGTCACATAAATAATAGATGAAATAGATATAGAATAAAAATCAAATAAAGAAACCAAAGGATTTCCAGGAGGACTCTGAAGGAGTTCCTCCCTTCTCTCCTAACCCTAGAAAATTAGATAGAATAAAGCTTAGTCGTCAACAATGGCTTAGAAAACAATATAAATTAGGTCTAAACTCGTCCAGGGGTATTCTGGTAATCTGTTGTGGATTTTGGGCTTAAGTCGGTCTTGAAACAAGTTGGGCATGACTTCTGGGATCACCGTCGATCGAAAATATGATGCGCTGTCGATCGACGTTCATTCACCTTCTTGACATCTTCATCTCGCAAGACAGACAAACCACTCTCTAGTAAATCGATCATAACTTTAGATCTAACCGTGATATGGACCTCAAACCGGGTGGAATTGGAATATAACTCAAATATCTATCTTGTGTCAAAATCTCAGTTCAATCGCACTATAGGAAGATCTCATCCCTAGATAAACTTTGCATGCATCTGCGCAGTTTTGCATCTCAAAAAGCTCAAAAATCACCAAAATTCTCCAAAACGTAGCTAAACCTGAAAATACTCTAAAATATACTCCAAACACATATAATAGACTCTAAATAAGGCTCATATCATGAGATAAAAGGTGTCAAATATCAGGCCCCTATCAACTCTCCCGGACTTATCCTTTTGCTTGTACTCAAGCAAAAAATATCACATTCTGAAAAAGGTTTGAAAACACATGGACTCACAATATCTCTAACAATATTCATCTCACCTGTTATGCATTGCAACTACATCAAAATACATGTCGATTTTAGAGAAACTTTAGATACATTATCCTAGTATCGCAGTCAAATCCATTCTACCAACAACTTAGCGAATACTAGTCTCACTCACCCCTCTACTAACCTCATTTCTTTGCATAAAATAAAAGTATAGATTTTACCTTGGGAGTAACGATCAAATAACACATCGACTCCTTACCCCTTCAGGTATCTGAGTAAATATGTAGTCTTATTCTAGTTTCTTTTCTCCCTATATTTCCCTTCTCTTAATCCTTTTATTATCTCAAATCCAGTGACCAATAATGCTGATTCAGGCCACCATATAGCCATTTTCTTTTTGATATATATTTTTTTTTGGCAAAGTGAAGGCGAATAAATGGGGTCATCGGTTAATGTACCTACCACTCGCTTCTAACAATGTGTGATCATCCCTTTGAAATTATAATAGTAGGGTCATTGGTAATGTACCTACCCCTCTGCATCTCTGGGAATCATCTCAATCTTTTATTTTTTCTTTCTTTCTGGATGCCCGAAGAGAGGAGAGAAGGAAACCAAAAACATACAGATTTTTACCTTTCAGACATGAAGGAGAAATCCGATCCAGTGTATGCCAAACCCCAAAGCAAGCAGATTAGTCAATATTAGGATGGAGGTCCAGCTTCGGTTCCTTCAAACTTTCTAAGAAAGTGTGATATAAGTTGTAAGATGATCCACTTTGGTATCCAAAAATATACAGAATTTTACCTTTCAGACATGAAGGAGGAATCCGGTCCAGTGTATGCCAAAGCCCAAAGCAAGAATATTAGTCAATATTAAGTTGGAGGTCAGCTTCTGTTCCTTCAAACTTTCTAAGAAAGTGTGGTATAAGTGGTAGGATGATCCACTTTGTTATCTCTAGTACTCTCTTCAATCAACAAGTCTAAGAATGGTGCTATAGAGTGGTTAGTGAACAAGTAATGATATAAATCTGATCATATTCCATTTCTTGACTCTATAAAAACTTAAATAAACATAGAACATAAAACTCAAAATAAAACACAATATTCAGTAAACATCCCCCAGACTTAAACAACAATGTCCCCAGTGTTATACAGTCTGAAATTGGCGGGAAATAAATCATAAGGAAAAAATTTTAACAAGGAAAAATTGTATACTTGCTCGTTGGATGTGACTGTCGTTCGACACAGTTAAGTGGCGATGGATCGATACTCGGTTGCTCCGTCGGTCGACAGTGATCAAGTGTCGGTCGATGCTCTGTGCAGACTATCTTCCTCAGATCTTTTTTTTTTGAAAACCTGTAATAATAAAATAAAATCTAAAATTAGACTAATATAATTAAAAACTAATTGGAAACTTATTAAAGAGTGGGTTGCCTCCCACTCAGCGTTTGTTTATAGTCTTTAGCTTGACGTTTTTGGAGTTCTGATTCTGTTTGATGAGATTGGAGACTTGCTCCAAAAAAATTCCCAGTGTCCAATGTCTTCAGCTTCACCACCCTTTTTGTGAAAGCGTCCATAGAATCTTCTCATTTGTCTATCATCTCAGCAATAAGGAGTGCTCGAAGCTTTGGAAATGGCTGCGAGAAGCATCTTCTGCGCACTCTGTACTTCCTGACACCATCTGAGAATAGGGGAATCAATGATAACTGAGGAACGTCATTGGTCCTTTTCCTTTCTTCCAACTCCTCTTCTTCTTTACCCCAGACTTGTCTGATCTCGTGGTGCCTCCATCAAAAAGGTTTCGACACACTTCAAAGTTTTTATGCTCTGATCCGTGATGAGTGTCGATCCACGCTCTGGTGTTGTGTTTGATCGATGCTCCAATGGTGGTATCGTTCGATATTGCAGTTCTAGTGTCGATTGATAATTCTTCTGCTAGGCCTTTGTTGAAGACACTTTCTATATCTCAACCCTCTTTAAGAAGCTACCGCATACATTTGATCATCAAATACCACACTGTAGGAACCCGAATGCCCACTTTATCTGGTGGAATAGGAAATTCGGCCTCTAAAACAGCGCAGGGAACCACAACAGGGTCATGTACCCTCTTCACTTTTTGCAAAAACTAGCAGCTTCTTCTGTGCAGATAGGTGGTTGTAGATGTTCTGGGACAGCAAGGTGTGAGGTCTCAGACTCGCGCATACTCTTTCCAACTGGCTCTGGTTCAATGACGTAATATGGTTCGTCCAGCAATGGGTGTCGATCGATATCATAAAATGGGTGTTGATCGATGAAGTTGGTTGGCTGTCGATCGATGCCTGCTTTTGGTGAAGTTTCCAGATTTCTTTTTGAAGTGTGGTGATCGTTATTAAGCTTCTGCTCTGAGTCCTGACCCAAATCTTCAAGTTGTGCTTCAATCATTTGCTTCACGAATTCCTTGAGCTCTAAGAATGGTGTCGATCGACAACAGGGGTTAGTGTCGATCGATGTTGAGGTCTTAAGGTCGGTCGACATTAAAGTCTTAGTGTCGATCGATGCTGAAGTCGGATCACTAATATCGGCTTCTTCTACTCTGTTCAGCTCTCCATATTCATCTTCTTCTTCTTCCTCTACCTTATATCTCAACATAGATTCCATCTCGATCTCCATATTTGCTTCAGTATCATAGAGAAAGTTGGTGAGGAAGGTGTTCGTGATTTCCAAATAGTGAGAGATCCTGGTGGCAACCTCTTGAACCAACATGCTGCTTCTTTATCAACAGAGTATGGGAATAGTTTGCAGAAGTAGTAATCTTCAGAGACTCCATTGCACTTAATGGTCGACGCTAAATCATCGAATGATTCAAGGTGGTTACTAGGACATTCATGAGGAAGACCATGAAAAGGATGCTGACCCACAAGAGAGATATATGTAGGATTCAGCTCAAAGACATTCCTCTGTGGTGCAGAACGACGCATCGCAAACCTTTTGGCGTAGAAATCCTCAGGCCCTATTGTAGTATCTAAATTTCTTTTGTCGTTCAATCCCAAAATTCACAGTAACAGCAGTAGCATCAGGGATTGCAGTCCCATGTGCATGAATCAATTTCCCTGCAATATTGCGCGCACGACCTCTTTCATCCCGTAAGATGCCATTCTTGTCAACACTCAGTATGAGTACTTCTACCTTCTCTATCTTCTCACAAGTAGTGTCGATTGACGAAGATTGTTTGGTGTCGATCGAAAGCGAGGTGATTGTGTTGATCGATGGAGAGTTGTTGGTGTCGATCGCTGCTGCTTGGGTAATGTCGATCGATACTTGATGAGTAGTGTCGTTTGATACTTGGACTTCTATGCTATGGATCGCTGCTTGGAGGGTGTCAACTGCCCTCAAGACTTATGGATCACGCATTCTAAATCCAGTGGCTCTACTAGTAAGAGTCATATCCCCTTGTTGCTTATGGTTCTCAAATCTATGTACCTGAAACACAACAGAATTTTTTTATCAGTAACTACAAACAATAATAAAACCTAGACTAAACATATTATCAAGTCTAATGGTGAATCCTCGCTCCCCGGTAACGGCGCCAAATTTGATATCACTCAAATTACCTTAAGGAGTAACCATTACTCTCTCAAATAAGAGGTTCAATTGTAGTACTTAGGGATCGAATCCACATTGAGCATGGACACAATAGACTATAGAATTTTCAGTTAAGCTAGGCAAATAGTTTATTAGGCAGTGAATAAAGTAGCAAGTTGATTGATTGGTTGTTGTAAACAATAATGCAAAATAGCTAGACTTAGGGTTTAAGGCAAGTGGATTATAGATGATAAAAGCTAAGGATATCAATACTAGAACTTGATATCTAATGTAAAAGATGACCAGATCTCAATGCGAGTCTAATATATTGACTAAGTCCTATCTCTCAGCTTTCGCTTGTTGACACCGAATGACCATCAATTGATGGCAATGATCTTGCGTCGATCGATGGTCTCTTGAGTTAAGAATTAAGACCTAATCGATATGTTCACTAGGTTCCTTCGATCAACTCTCGTTTGTTTCTAACAACCTATATCAATAGAATTATATCAAGTAATATACTATTCTTGCGCGTGCGCCTAATTATCCTATGATCAGGTTTCTAGTTAAGTACTCTAGAAGCAAGCAATAAGAACAATTCTGATGATAGATATAATAATCACCCTAGCAATTCTATTGTTTGGCGAATCCATCAAAACCCTAGAAAACCTAAACCTAGTAAATGGATCTACTCAGACATGATCTTTGTCACATAAATCATAGATGAAATATATATATAAAATATAAATTAATTATAGAACAAAAGAATTTCCAGGAGGACTCTGAAGGAGTTCCTCCCTTCTCTCCTAAAGCTAGAACAATAGATAGAATAAAGTTTAGTCGTCAACAATGCCTTAAGTCGGTCCTTGAAACAAGTCGGGCATGTATTCTGGATCGCCGTCATATCGACACTAGGGCTCTGCCGTCGATCGACTTTCATTCACCTTCTCGACATCTTCCTCTCGCAAGGTAGACAGACCACTCTCTGGTAAATCATTCATAACATTAGATCTAACCGTCAGATGGACCTAATACCGGTGTCGTTGGAAAGCGAACTCAAATCTTTATTTTTTTTTCAAAATCTCAGCTCAGTCGCACCGTGGGAAGATCTCAATCCATAGATAAACTTCTGACACATATGCGCAGTTCTACATCTCTAGAACGTACCTGAACCTGAAAATACTCTAAAAAATACTCCAAACATATATAATAGACTCTAAATAGGGCTGATATCATGGGCTAAAGGTGGTAAATATCAGGCTCTATCAGTAGTTTACTAAGACATGATTAAAAATAGAAATCATAGAATGAATAAGCTGAATAGATATAAAGATAGAAATATGGAGTTCCATTTCAATCTATAAAAGAGTATGAACCTTCTCTACAAAATCGTAGAATAATAGATGATCGCCGAAAAAGTGGCTTAAAATACTAAATATAGGTCAAAACATGTTTGTGGCTTCTTTGCAAATACATGAAACTTCAGGGCTAAAGTGCAATTCTTAAATTTGTGTCGTCTTTGCTCGAAAAACATGGGTATCAACCAACACCAATGTGAGTGTCGATCGACACTGGCTCCTAGTCACGACTTTGACTTAATTTTTTTTGGCTTTTGTTCTTCAAAAGCTCTAAATGGCTCCAAAATCTTCGAAATTCTCCAAAATATACCTAAACCTGTAAAGACCCTAAAAAAACCTGAAACACATATAATAGACTCTAAAATTGGACTCATACCATGGCTAAAATCCCTAAAAACAAGGTATATCAACTTCCCCCGACTTACATTTGCTTTCCCTCAAGCAAACATAGAATGAAAATGTGGAAGAGGTTTGAAAACGCATGGACTCACCTTTCTTTGATCACCACCATCACATCAACAATGTTGCAAGCCACATCAAATATTACCAACCTTAGAAGTTATTTCTATGTACTTGACCTCTGCTTAGCAACCTGACCATCCATCCCACAACTCACCATATACCATCTGACATACTCATGTACTGACATCATTTAAGAGATTAATGTGCAGGCTCCTGATACACTAAATTGGATCTTTTCTATTGCCAAGCTAACAATGGTTGTTGTAATACTTTAGATTCAATTCTAGAGGACCGTGCTTACACTTGATTTCTATGGGATCAATATCAAGGTAAAACAAATCGATTAACAGAAAATAAAATAAAGCAAGTAACATAGTTGGTTTTGGTTTCAGGTTATAAACTAGCTAGGTTTAGGGTGATTCATCGGGATACTTAGGATCATGAGCCACACAACTATTCAGGGAAGGCAATACGAACCAATATAGAACTTGAAAAAAAAAGATTAGATAAACCCACTGTCGTGGTGTCTACCAATTTATGAAGCAATCCTAATGCATAAACTGTCGTTTGGATTAGAGAATGATGACAAGCATTAAGCTCGGATTCAATTGGTTCACGATTTTCCTTAACATCAGCTTTCGTTGGCTAAGGAAAAATTTCCTATCTATGTTTTTCTAGCAACCTAATACACTTTTGATGATTAGGTTAAACATATATTCAAATGCTAAATGGCCAGTTTAACACAAGCAGTAAGTTTAGGCAATAGATAAAGATATCAAAGAATAACAATCATATTTATGTCTAACTCTTTGATCCATGATACCTAACACCCTAAACCTAACAAGCCGAATACTCAGCCATGAAGAAAGAAAACACAGAGACCAAGATTGAATAAAACATAGAATACGATTGCAAATAAATAAAAATAGAGTTCACGAGTTCTTCTCTAAATCGAGAGAGATGGCCTTCTCCCTTTACAAGGAAGCAAACTGCAACAAATCCAGAGCTATAGATTCTTGTTTTTGTATGAAAAATCAGCGTAGAAAATAAAGGGAAAAAGAAAAAGAATATATATATGGAGGCCATAGACAGCTAGGATAAAAAGATAGGAAAACTAGGGCAAATTCCGAAATAGTATCTTGGTTCCTAAAATATCGGGAGCAGTCAAGCGGCTGCTTCTGATATCGTGGTTTCCTTAAGTTTCGGGAGTATTCAAGCGGCTGCTCTGCACGGGAGCACCCATCAGGATGCTCCATTCGTTTATTTGCTTGGGAACACCAATTTTGATTTTTTTTCCTCATATATCTCTCCAAGGGCCTCTATGCCTACTTCAGACCTGAATTAACTCAAATGGACTAAAAAAACTCGATAAAAACCTGAAAACACTTTAGAAAACATATGTAAAATGTGTCAAAACACCATATATTAATTCCCCCAGACTTAAATCCTCATTTGTCCTCAAACAATGTTAAGTATCAAGACCAAGTAGAAAGATTTGAAAGTGTGGGAACTCACGTATTCTAATCAACCATACTTTAACCACAAATCTCTGAACCATGCAAGCAATAAAACTAAACGCACCCTTACTGAAACCCCATTGACTGTTGTTTAAATCAGCTCCATACTCTATATCTCAAACCTCCAAAAGTCACATCTTCTAGAAAAAACTCGCTTACATTCAATTAAGAGTGGTGTGAACTTCTCATCACAGAAATTATTCAGGGTAAATGGTTCTAGGTGTAGAACATGCCATTTATGGTGGAGATATGAGTGTTTAGGGGTTACCATTTCTTTGTAGAGGATGCATGATATCACAGAAAATTGCAAGAGAGGTTAGTCCATTGATGTCCACAGCATCTACTCATTTTTCTTTCTCTGGACTCCACGTTCTTTTAACTCGGTACTCACTCTTCATTAAGCACACCAGAGAAACGTTTCCTTGATCTTTCTTCCCCGTCTCCACCACTTTATTTACTTTTTTTAGTGAATATGGTATATAAAAGATGGGATGTAGTAGTGATGGAAAATCTGGTAACACTTACGTCTCACGTTCCCCTATCTCCGATCTCACATTTCTGGTCCTTCCTATTTATTGTTTGTACTCAGAGCAGCTGTTCTGTTTGTATTGCATGCTCCATTTTGAATGCTCTGTCCTGCAGCAGCCATAATGAGTAAGAGACTGCGTTGATCTTTCCTCTCTGACCCTTTTGCATATATATGCACATAAGATACTGAATAACAAAATGCATGAAGGCAGAATAAAGGCTGAGGGGTTCAAGATGGGTACTAGATAAAACTGATTTAGCCACTAAGGATCAACAAGATGGATAAAAGAATAAGGAGTGTAATATCGTTTTCATGATCTAACGCCCATGAAAGAAGAATTTCAGTCAAGATTAGGTTCAAGTTAAATGGAGTTAAGTCTTTACAGTGTAACCTCGACAAGCAAAAATCTTCTGGAGAAAATGAGATAAATGTGAGGGGTGTTCCAAGTCCACATGTGTGTCATTTTTCACTGCTAAGGTCACTGAATAATATAAATAAAACACGAGGTGGTTAATGATCATTACAAAATAAGGTCCTAATTCCCACAAATTTTGACTGACTCGATACGAAAAGTTGATTCGATAAAAACATCAAAATGACTCAAGACTAACACAAACATAAAAACCAAAAGAAATAAACGAGTTAATAAATGATGAAAACTCTCTCCCAGACTTACTTCACAACGTCTCAGTGTAAAAATAAACCAGAGAGATGGTGCAAACAAGAACATAAAAAAAAAATTTGGTCGAGATACTTACGTGCGTGGAGCAGGTGCTCCAGAAATTTTGGTTCTCCATCATTAGATCTCCACCTGGAGCAGCCACTCCTTCCGGAGAATGGTTGCTCCCTTTCTGAAACCCATAATGTTTTTTGAAGTATCTCGGGTTTTTCTTATTTTTGATCTGAGACTCAACAAACTAAAACCAAAAATAAGAGAAAAGCAAATCAAAATGATATTACACTTACCAGTGGGTTACCTCCCACCAAGCGCTTGGTTTTAGTCACTAGCTTTACTTTGTGATAGGGCTCATTTGGGTTGAGAATTAGTGCATGTTACAAAAGAAGCCAACAATCAGACATGTCCAGCTTCAATACTCTACTCAACAACTCTTTTACAACAGCTTCCCTTTCTCTTTCAGCTCATGTGTGAGAATAGCTCTAACTTTAGAGAATTGTTTAGAGGTACCTTTGTATTTTACATCATACTCAATGGAGTTCTCATCACACATGTGAGGTATCAAAGCCATTGTAGGATCACCCTGACCCTTTTCTTCTGGACCTTTTCTTTCACCTTTGCGTACCCTTTATGTTTCTTGGTATCAGTGTGAGGATCTCCATCTAGGACGTCTTTGAGCTCACTCTTTTAGCCAAGATCCTTCTTAGGAAAAACCTTCAGCTTTTCTCCACAAATCATTGAGATGCAGGAGGCGTGTAGTGTGGAAAATCTTGTGGGGATATCTTTATAGAAAACCTTCTTGTTAGTGTTGGAGAAGGAGACTTCTTATAAAGCATATCGATGATTGCTCCAACTGTAGCCATAAATGATCTTCCAAGGATGAAAGGCATCTCATAATTCATTTCTCATCTCAAAAGCCTGAAATTCAGTATGCAGAATACAATCCCCAACATTGATAGGAAGGTTGCGAATGGTGCCATAAGGGACTGCTGTGGAAGATTTTGCAAAAGCCAGAGTCACCTGATAAGGCTCAACATCCAAAATTCACTGCTCTTCTACAATCGCCTTCGAGACAAGATTCACACTAGACCCAAATTCACAAAGAGCTTATTTCAATTCCACTCCAGCGATGGAACATGAAAAAGCAAACTTTCCAGGGTCGTCAACCTTATGCAATACCTTCAGTGATGGGTGTCAATGCTTCAGTAAAGAGTGCCTTAATTTCCTCTTGAGCCTCTCTAAAATTTTTGAAGAACATATGTAATGGCTGAATCTCCCAAGCATGTTCAAATGAGATCGTTTTAGGAAGTCTTCTCACCATCTTCCTAAATCCATCCAGCTGCTTAGCACTAATGGGATCCATCAGATGTCTAGGTGGAACATGATAGTGAACCTTAGGAACATATACTCGAGCTGGTGGAGTCTTAGCAGGTTTTCTATAAGCAGTCGCTTCAGAGCTAGCAAGCTACTCGGTTCTTTCTTCTGCGCTTAAAGCAGTCCCAACAAACAACTACTCTATTGCATTACTATGCTCAGTCCTAGGATTTTTATCAGTTTTTGTAGGGAGCGTCCCTTGCTGCCTCTTGACACTCTCAGATGTTTGAGCAAGCTGAACATCAATACTACGCATGTGGTTGCTCACAGTATCATATTTTGTATTCAGCTCGGTGAACATGTTGTCTGTGGTAACCTTGTTCAGTGCCTTGATCTGAACCTGCTGGTTTTGGAGGCATCTGCTTCATCATGATGCTGAGGTTTATTAGCTCATCTTGCAGATCGCTCTGGTAGATGGAGCAGCTTCTGATTTGCTCTGCGGTTTCTGCTGGTACTGATTCTGATTTTGACCCACAAACCGGTTCTGTGTCTAACTGAAAACAAAGGTTATACCCTGGAATTCTTGTGAAAAGTTCTTTAGTATCTAGATGCTTGTGACTGGGGTATTCTGATCGGCGGGGTTCTGATTGTATCCCATGTTCTGGTTATACCCTTGGTTGTTCACATAGCTAACCTCCTTTTGATCATCACCCTTCTCCGTCTCTGCTGGAGCTTATTTCATGACTTTCTCAGGTAGATTATGCTTCTTCCATAACATAGATCTTCCCTTGGTTGTTTTTCAGAATTTTGATCAACCTTGGCAATCAAGTAATCTATCCACTAGGTGTCGACACTGTTCCCCTTCTTGGAACGGTCGCTCTCATGATTCTTTATTGGCTGAGCCAACTGCCATGTTCTCTATAAGTTCAAATGCTCCCTCAGTGTTTGAGTCATGATGTCTCCCTTGCTCACGGAGTTCAGAGCGCTTCAAATTCCCAGTCAACTCCATCATAGAAAATTCCTAGGAGGTAATCATCATCAAATCCATGGTGATGCCATTCTCTTGGTAGTCATTGAAATGCTCCCATGCGTCGCAGAAAGGCTCATCAGTGAGATGTCTGAAAGAGGAGATCTTGTTCCTCAACGCAGCAGTCTTTGTGTAGAAGTGGCTTAGGAGGCTAATCGGACCTGTTCCCACGAAGTGAAAGACCAGGTAGGGAGAGAATTCAATCACCGTGCAGCTTTTCCATCAAGACAGAAAGGAAATAGCATGCACTTAATGTAGTCTGGTGGTACGCCATTCGCGTGAGTAAAGCTGCAGACTTTTTTGAAGCATTCAATATGCCCCACTGGGATCTCTGCTGGGAGACCATTGAACACCTTTCTCTGCACCAAAGCGATCAACGCAGGATTGATCTCAAAGTCTTACCGTTTGCAGGGTGGTGGAGTAATAGTTAGAGCGCGTAGTAGGGAAGTTACGCGGGAGGTTTCTCTGTCCAATGTGTGATTGTTACTCATGTTATTGCTGTTGTTGTTTGCGCAGTGAGTAGAGTAGCTTCTTGCTGGGCTTGGATGGCTGCATCTGTGTTGCATTGTAGCAGCAAGATCATCTGGATGGCCTTGATCACCCATGTTGGTGTTGTTTAGCCTTTGTTGTTGTCGGTTGGTTCTTTCTAACCTTGCTAGCTCATGGTTGGTAAGTGTAACTAATTCTCCTTGTGCGTTTCTCCGAGTATATCTACTGGTCATGCACCTGGAACATTAGCTGCAAAAAAAAGGATAGAGAAAGTTGAAGGTCTTAGACTAAATATATAACCGAAAGATAAAGGTAAAAAGCTGGTCCACGTCGCAACGGCATCAAAACATGATACACTAAAATTGGATCTTTGTTACTGCCAAGTTAATAGTGGTTGTTGTAATACTTTAGATTCAATTCTAGAGGTCTGTTCTTACATTTTATTTCTATGAGATCAATATCAAGCTAAAACAAATCGATTAAATGCAAATAAAGTAAATAAAATAAAGCAAGTACCAAAGTTGGTTTGACTTCAGATTATAAAAAAACTAGGTTCGGGGTGATTCATTAGGCTACTTAGGATCATGAGCCACACAACTATTCAGGGAAGACAATACAAGCCAATCTAGAACTTGAACAAAAAAGATTAGATAAACCCACTGTCGTGGTGTCTACAATTTATCAAGCAATCCTAATGCCTAAACAGTCATTTGGATTAGAGAATCATGACAAGCATTAAGCTCAGATTCAATAGGCTCCCCGACAACAACGCCAAATTTGACAGGAGGGTTTTTATGTATTTCAATGCAAACTCTATCAAATTAAAACCCTACAAACTACTCTTGCCAAGAGAGGTCAAATTGTAGTATTTATGGATCGAATCCACATGGAGCATGTGCACACAATAAACTCAATACAGTCGCGATTAAGCTAGACAAATAGATTAATAAGCAGTAAATAAACTATAGCAGATAATTGATTGATTGGTAAGTACACAATAATAATAATAAGTAGTTAGATCTAGGGTTTTAGGCAAGTGGATTATAGAGGATAAAAGCTAAGGGTACTAATCATAGAACTTGATATCTAATGTAAAAGATGACCAACTCTCGGTGCGAGTCAAATTTATTGACTAAGTCCGATGTCTCAGCTCTCGCTTGTTGAAACCGAATGACCATCGATCGATGGCAATGATCCTGCGTCGATCGATGGTCCCTTGAGTCAAGCTAATGACCTAATTCGATAAGTTTACTCAATTAACTAAATTAACCCTCGTTTGTTTCTAGCAGCCTAGCTCAACAAGATTAATTCTGGTACTAGACCATGCTGTCGCTTTCACCTAACTATCCTATGATCAGGGTTCTATTGATAGATCTAATAATCACCCTAGCAATTCTATTGTTTGGCTAATCCATCATACCATTAATAAACCCCAAACCTAACAAGAAATCTACTCAAACATGATCTTTGTCACAAAAAATCATAAATGAACAAAATAAGATATAATACAAACCAAAAGGAGTTCCAGGAGGACTCTGAAGGAGTTCATTCCTTCTCTCCTAACCCTAGAAAAATGAATAAAAGAAAGCTGTCTCAGCGTTTCAAGCGTAGCCGTCAACAATGGCTGAGAATGAATATAAATAGGTTTTAGGTCGTCCATGGTTATTTTGGTAATTTGTGAAGCTTCTTGGCTTAAGTCGGCCATAAACAAGCCGGTCCTGTCTTATGGGATCACCGTCGATCGACACCAAGTCTGTGCCGTCCGATCGACACTCATTCATCTTCTCGACAGCTTCTTCTTGCGAGGCAGACAAACCACGCTTCAGTAAATTAAGCATAACTTTAGATCTAACCGTCATATGGAACTCAACCGGTGGCATTGGAAAGCTAACTAAAAGCACCGTGGGAAGGTCTCCATCCATAGCTAAATATCTGACGCATCTGAGTAGTTCTGCATCTCTAAAGCTCCAGAATCACCAAAGTCTCCAGAACGTACCTAAACCTGAAAATAATCTAAAACATACTCCAACACATATAATATACTCTAGATATGGCTGATATCATGGCACAATAGTGGTAAATATCAGGCCCTATCAGAACACAATACGAGCCAGTCTAGAACTTGAATAACAAGATTAGATAAACCAATTGTCGTGGTGTCTACCAATTTATCAAGCAATCCTAATGCCCCAAACTGTCGTTTGGATTAGAGAATCCTGACAAGCGTTAAGCTCAGATTCAATAGTCTCACGATTTGCCTTAATATCAGATTTTGTTGGCTAAGGATATATCGGCATATCTATGCTTTTTTAGCAACCTAAAACACTTTGATGATTAGATTAATTTATATTCAGATGCTAAATGGCCCATTTAACACAAGTAGTTAGTTTAATAATAAATATAGATATCAAAGAATAACAAATCTATTTGTGTCTAACTCATTGATCCATGATCCCTAACACCCTAAACCTAACAAGGCTGACTGCTCAGCCATGAAGCAAGAAAACATAGAGATCAAGAGTTAATAAAACATGAATAGGATTGCAAATAAATAGAAGTAGGGTTTAGGGGGAATCTTCTCTAAATCGAGAGAGATGGTCTTCTCCCGTTACAAGGTAGCAAATCGCAACAAATCAAAAGCTCAAGAATCTTGCTTGTGTGGAAAGTCAGTGTAGAAAATAAAGGGAAAGAGAAAAAATATATATGGAGTCTACATGCGGCTGGGATAAAAAGATAAGGAAACATGGGCAAATCCCGAAATAGTATCTTGGTTTCCTTAAATAGCAGGAGCAGTCATGTGGCTGCCAGCTCGGGAGCACCCATCAGGTAGGTCCGTTCGGTTTTTGCGCTGGAAAAAACCAATTTTAACTCTTTTCCTCAAATATATCTCCAAGGGCCTCCATGCCTACTCTACACCCTGAATTAACTCAAATAGACTAGATAAACTCGATAAAGACCTGAAAACACTTAGAACACATATGTACAATGTGTCAAAAACACCATATATCAGCTTTTCTTGGGAGTATCGATCAGTGACACACGGACTCTTACCCATTCAGGGTCTCTGAACACACAATCAGTCCTTACTCTGGGTCCTTTCCTCTCTCTTTGTGCACTTCTTTGAATCATTTTCTCTTGGTTTTCTTTCTTTTTTATGCTCTGCAGAGTGCAGACGAATAATGGGGTCATATGAAATTTTCCTTACCCTTGCTACCAACTTTGTGTAATCATTCCATTGTAGTAAATAGTGGGGTACGAAATTTTTTTCCTACCCCTTTGCTACTCACGAAATTCATCTCAATCTCTCAATTCAGCTAAGTAAGAGTCGAGACAAAGCATAGCGTCGATCGATGTTCGACACGCAATAACCCAATTTTACAAAGTACCCGACTTGAGACCCAAGTTACAGAAATTACAAGATTGTCCTTGGACGAGTTTTACCTAATTTGCCAGTGTTTCATGAAAATGGAGAGTATTAGAGGAGATTTTCGAGTTTTATGAGTTTTTAGAGATTTCAGAACAAAAATAGTAGTTTAGGGTATTTGGGGAGAAGATCAAGACTTCTCAACTTTGTATTGGAACCCCAGTTTTTATCCCTATTATTTATCTTATGCATTATTTTATGTTTATGATTATGTTATGCTTAGCTATGTATGAGTAACTACCTTGTTAGATTTAGGGTTTATTAATGTTTTAACGAATTGGCCAAACAATAAGAATTGTTAGGGTGAGTATTAGATCTATCATCAGGATTGTACTTATTGCTTGTGTTCTTGACTTAACTACCTAGAACCTTGATCTTAGGATAATTGGCACTGCGAGAGTAGGATCATTACCTGAATAAATTTTATTGAGCTTAAATTACTAGGTACAAATCGAGAGAATGGTCTTATAACAACCTCCCTATGGGACCAAGCTGGCGCTGCAGCACATCGACCATAATCCTCCCCTGTGATACAATCAAATAAATTGGTGACAACTTCTTTGTGGGAGTGTTGTTTAAGTGTGAGGTCTTGGGTTCGAATAACACGCAAGTGTACCAGATAACCTATTTGTGAGCCGAGGCCGAGAGCAGGTTGTATCACAGGGGAGGGGTTTAGGGTCGATGCGCTGCAGGCGCCAGCTGGGTGCGCACGGGAGGTTGTTATAATAAAAGTTCAACTTTTTATGTGATAACCTGTCCTGCGGACCTATGCTCACCAGCCCTGCAAAGCATCGAACCCAACCCCTCACCGTGGAAGGATACGCCTCCACATCCATCGGTAGGTTATTGGTGCAGTTGGCGTTACTCGAACCCAAGACCTCACCCTTTAACAACCCTCCCATAGGACAAGCTGTCACTAATTGACTTTTATGTGACACTTTTCCTGCAGACCTAGGCCCACAGCTTGCAGAGCACTGACCCTGAATCCCACACCGTGGAGAAACGCCTCCACATTCACCGGTAGGTTATTGGTGCACCTTGGCATTACTCGAACTCACCCTTTAACAACCCTCCCACATGACAAACTATCACCAATTCATCTGCAGGTCAATTGTGACAACTTATCATGTGGGAGGATTATTAAAGGGTGAGGTCTTGGGTTCGAGTAACGCCAATTTCACTAATAAACTACCGGTGGATGTAGAGGTGTTTCCTCCTACGATAAGGGATTAGAGTCGGTACCCTGCAGGACTGTGAACCTGGGTCTGCAGGACAACTTGTCACATTGTAACACCCATCTCCTTCTCTCTCGAGAACGGCGTGCCACCAACAACATCTCACGACATAATCACATACCTACATCCCCACTCACCTATAACCCATATAAAAATCCTTATGAAAAATGCTCAATATCACCGATCAGTCTAAAAATCATATACTCGTTTGTCTCACCTGAAAAGGGGGAGAAAGAGGGGTGAGTAACATGGAAATCACTCACTGAGTTATGGGATTCTAAACCCAGAAGTCCATGGACCCGAATATAACATTCTGAATAAATATAAGTTAATCCTAACTCGTTGCAACACGGTACTTAAAGTACCCAAAGAACAAACAATGGTCCTAGCGAGGTGCACACCCACTGCCCACTAACAAGCCAAAAGCACCACCGGCAAGTGCTCGGTAACATACGCCCGTAGACGATTTATTGACCTTGAAGCCATTGCACAATAGGTCGACTAAGCTGTGCCGCAGCATCTCCACACCAAATCTACTGGTCACCATCCGCCCTATAGGATTACGTTTCCGTATTCGGCCATATCCTTATCACTGCAATACTCGATATATAAAAATATATTATGTATAATATCAATTATAAATGGACAAACAATGTTGAACCATCTAACACCCTATATTCTGTTTAGCAGAGAACCTAATGACTAATAAGCAGAATCTGACAGACTCGATTTCACGAAAACAGAACATGTTAAAACTAAATTATATTTATTCAAAATCCTAATCTGTGTACGAGAAGTTGAGAATAGCCCTCACCTTGGCTGCATTGGGAAATGCTCATGAACGGAGAAGATTCGTCTAACAAAGATTCGCGTAGGATTTAGAATGAATAACTTGCCAAAACAAATCATATCATGTTTTCTTCCTGCGCATGACACATTAGGGTTTATGCTTCATAATTCTTGCAACACAAGAAACAACTAATGACACACTTAACTTTCTCGAATAGCTATGGCTCGACGTATCTAGATATCCGGTGACATTGTGCAGATTCGCCAGTTACCAACGGCTCATGGGGGTGCAGTTCGGTGGTCATCAGTACCAGACGCATGGATCCAGTGTAGCTTGTATCTTCTCCATGTCTGGACTTCCACTTACGTTGAATAATTCCACAAAGAATCAGCATTAAGGGTCCGGAACTCATGTGACAATGATCGGTGTGGTGACATGTGGGGTCATGGCTTTTCCACTCCTCTTGAGTTAGCTCACGTCGAGAATACTAGAGGTGTGACGGTATGGACACGTTGACTCTTCTTTTTCACATTTCAGATTTTGAATACACACAGAACAAGAACAACAATGTATATCTTTGTAGCAAGGATTCTTCTCCACTGTATACGAATGCTTTCTGTTGGTGTTGTGATGACGGCGGCGGATCCAGACATCTCAACGAGAGACTAAGACCAGAGTCCAGAGCCGTGCGGCCCGTGCCAGTGTCCATGGTTGCCCAAGTCAGTAAAATTTAAATAATAAATATTTTTATAACACCAAATAATAAAACTTATACAGTAAAAATAATTATACATAATGATAGAAAAATATAATAATAATACAAATTGCTATAGAATAAAATAGATAAGAATTAAACTAAAAACAAAATGTTAGTTTATGACACGATAATTTTCACAGAATGTTAAGATTTTATGTTAAATGTTATATATTTTTAGATAAAATAATTAAATCACTTAATATTTAAAAAGGTATAATTAAATCATATTTAGTTTTAAAAACTATTTTAGAATATACACCTAAAACATTACCATTGGCTACTCTAATTACTCTTATTCATTTTGAAATTAACAATTTTTAGTGAAATTATTTACATTTTTATTACTTATGAAGTCTATGTTTTCATCACAAACCCATGCTTTTCTTTATCCTAACCACCACTTTGCTTTCATAGTATAATATCATGATTTTATAATTATATATGTCCTTAATCTTACATATGATGATCTCTTAATTTTGTTAAAGTTTGCTGCCCTAAGCGAATGTACTTTTTTTTATACTGAGGCACAGGCCTGACTAAGAAAAGTACAAGCCGAGCTTGGGACGAAGCTAAAATAAGAGAGGAACGAAGGTGAAGGAGACGTAGGTGGTGAGACTCATCGGCAACTCCTCTCTACTCGATCAACTATGGTGGCTGAGCTTTAGGTTTTGCTAGAAAGAGATACTAACGATTTATATGGCAATCGGTTTGGTTCACGAAACAGAAGATTGGATTGATGTTGGTTTAAGTGAATAATTAAATTTAACCAAATCTTTAGTCAACAAAACCAGGGTCGTTACGATTATCCACCACTTAAGTGGAATTCGCCCTCAAATTTAATTAAGACCCGCTGTTCTCAGTTCTATCCTCAAAAGTTACATAATCCATTCCATATGAGACTTAGTCTTCTGTAAGTCCTGCCAGAGTCTATCTTTCTTCAAACAAATTTTACCATCTTTACAATAATTATGATTTTTTTTGTTGTTGATCCAAACTTCTACGAATTGGTTAGACGCAAAAAAAAAATTCTTAATAACATCACTTGGCGGCTGCGCAAAGGTAGCACTGGCTCCTGATGACTTTCCTGAAGATGATACGTGAAACACTTCATGGAAGTGTGACAACAAGGACGGTGAACTCAAATGATAAACCACTGCTCCATTCCTCTCAAAATGATTGTATGGACTCATGTATCTCGACATAAACTTCTTTAACTTTCATATTGTGAATCCTCTTTTGAAATGTTCCCATTTTCAGGTATATTAAATCACTCACCTTGAATTCCAAGTCTCTTCGGCATATGAGCACATTTTTTTTTCTGCCATTAGCTTCCTTCTAGAGTATTTTAATTTTTTTACTGTCTCTCGAACTACTGCTGATCATATTCCAGTTCTTCCCAATTTTGGTCCAACATGAATCATCTGCGATATAACCTACTATAAATAGCCTTAAATGGTGATGTCTCAGTGCTCAAGTGATAACTGATACTGTAGTTTAACTTTGCCATTGATAAATACTTCCCCCAATCTCTTTTTCAAAGACAAACCTATAATCATATCTTATGAATATTCTTCTATAGCTAACTGTCTTTCTATGGATACCAGCTATACCCATGTGAACTTCAGTCTCGAGGGCCTTCTGGAAAGATAGCTAAAAGAAGCTATAAATTGTATCCCAACATGATAAAATACTGACTTTGTAATTCCAATAATTACATTAATGTAATCTTGTAGTAAACGCTCTTTTTGTTTTTTTTTTTTCAAATTGGTTTGAAAATGAATCAACTTGGTAATTCATTCCATGATCATTGATATGAATTTTATTTTTTCTCCGCCACTTGTCACATCAGCAAAGTGATAAACTCCATAGCCACCATATCTTCATTTCACTTTGGGAGAGATAGATTCTTAAGTAATCCACTATGTACCTAATGCTCCACCTTAACCATTGGATAATTCTGATAACACGTAAAGAAGGTTGCCACGTCCTTTTCTAACAAATCTAATAGTAGTATTCCTTAAGGCCCAATACATTTTCTTTTTTGTATATAGAGAAATGCGAGTAGTATGCTTGTTGTAAGATTTTCTTTCTTAAATGCTTGTATTTTTGCATACATACTCGTTTACGGTATAAGAATACCTTGTTCGTTGTGGTGACATTGCTAAAGACTTCTTCTTTTTTTTGGTTTCCTAGTGCCTCTCCCTTTGTTTTTGTTTTTTGTTTTTGTCTCTTCTCAGTGCCTCTCCTTCCTTGGGTTAGTCGTTTCCTCAAATGCTTCAAGACCAATTAACTATGCCTCCATTGTAACTGTACATAACCTGAGTTTAGTAAGTGTATCTACCAGCTCTTAAAACCTCCATAGTTTACTTATACGTCGCTCGTGCACATGCTCAACACACATGTTACCTGGCTGGCCTAACCAAGGTTGTATGTGATCTCAAAGTTGTAGTCTACCAACAACTATATCAATTTGTTATGTCTTAAACTCAAATCCTTTTCAATGAAAATATCCTTAAGGTTGATGATCAATAAGAATATGATCCTCCGTCCCATGGAAAAAATACTTGGCCTGGTAAATCCTTTGTTTGTAGATCCTCCAACTGCTTTTTTTTCCAACTTAACTATCTTTATCAGCGCTAAACTGTATAGTGCTAGTGACTCTGGTACTGTCACTGGTTATCTCCCATTAATGAAAACATTTCTTATGTCTAGTGATATTTCTTTCAAAGGTTAAAATACATCCACAACAGTTGGTGTATCATTCACCTTCCGCTTTCCATCATCTTTAGCCATCATTATGGCTTTCTATAAGCCCCTAATATCCTCCCTCCAATAACTCATCAACGTGCAACATGAAGATAATCAAAAATTCTCTTGTTCGTTTAAATGTCTTGGAAGGTTACTCTTGCTTCCCCTCCGGTGATAAAAACAATTTACTCATGCAGTCCAGAACCACTTTTTTTTGATATGGTAGTAATACATCCCTAGTATTCTATCATAGTGATTCAGTTCCTTATTTGATAAATCTCCCATGAACTAAAAACCATTTGAGTATGATCAGAAAATTATGATGAATGTTGAAGCTCCAAACCTCTATGTGCCAACAATTTGAATCTGCTTAATCATTGGCTCAAAACACTCTGGAATGACCAACACAACCAAAACCTGACATACAAAACGATGTATAACTCCAATATCTACACAACGCAAGCTGCCGAGCCCCAATCTAAAAGCGATCTCCACGAGTTTACAAACTAAGCATGCCTCCAAAATAATCACAAACTCATGCACAATAGTACCTATAACAAAAACACATGTCAACCAATGGCTCCTCTCATACCACATAATCTCAAGTAACAAAAACTCGTGGAATGTTGGCTTAAAGTTTTGGTGGTGGCAGAAACATCCAATATCCACTCCGGATAATCTCTGAATAACGTCTGATGAAACTGATGCACGTGAGAACTCAGTCAAACTTTGATATCATCAAATCGTTGAACATCTCGGTGAAACCTTATAATACGGAGAACAAATGACAATGCTTTTACTCATCAACATAAAAAAGAGAACAATTGAGTTCCAATCCCAATTTTTTTTGAAAACGTTGAAAACCGAATCCCCTAATCGACATCCCGGTCAAGGCCGGGATGAAACACGCTCTGATACCAAATTGTAACACTCGCATTTTCCAAATCAACATAATAAATAATAATTTCCTGAAATCTCCCGGCGGTGGCGGCGGTGGCTTACCGGAATTACTGGTGGTAGTGGACAGTGGCGCATGGTGGCGGTATGGTGGCGCGTGGCGCGTGAGATCCACACGCGGCGAGTGACGGCGGCGCGTGTGTTACACGCCCGGAACACCGCGGGAGAGTAGCGGCACGTCGACGGTGGGTTTTGGCTGATCTCAGAGCTACGGTCTTGTCTCGATGTCACGAACACGATGGTGGACTTAGATTTTCAAAAGAACCAGCGGTTAACGAGATATCGTCGATTTACTAAACACCTATACAAAACTCAAATAAGAAAAGATGGTTCCGGTTTACCTTTGACATTTTGCGGCGGTTCAACGATGAATCTGCTCTCTACCGGTGGTTGCGACGGTACGGCCTCAAATCTCAGCGACGGCTCAGTTTCTACAGAGATCTCACACTCAAGGATTTTTCTGAATAAAATAATGAGGTAGATCTGTTTAAATAGTGGCTCACCTAGGGTTCTTGTAACCCTAACAGGCCTTGTTGGGCCAGGTCGTTACAGTTCTAGTAATTCTAAGTGAATCAATCAAATTTTGTCATTTAATGCTTGACTAAGAAAGCAATCGATTGATGTTGTTTGCATCATCGATCAATGGTCATTCTGAATTTACACGCGAAAGTTTGTAGATTTTGCTTAGCCATAGATAGATATAACCTAATATCTTATTAATTGAATTAATGTTCTATGATTGAAAACTCTTTGGCTTCTACCCATTAAAATTCACTACCTGAAAGCCCTAGATCTAGCTATTTTCCTTAATTGTTTACAAACCAACTCATTCTTGATTTATTGTTTCTTAAAGTAAAATAAATTTCCTAGAATAACTAAGTTGTTTTCAAATCTATTGCGTGTCCTCTCTTTGTGAATTTGATTTCTAAGTACTACAGCTGAATCTCTTATTTAAGAGAGTAACCAGTAACTCTAGGGTAATTTGAACACGTATCAAATTTGGCGCCGTCGCCATTAGATTTTTTTTGCAAGTTTTGTCTAGGCTTTCGTTTCAGTTCACTTACATATTTTTTTTCTTTTTTTCCTTCAGGTGCATGCCCAGCAGTACCAGAAGCAACAAGGGAAATATTTAATTTCTCATACCTAGTAGCCATTTAACGTAGCATCCGCAAGGAGAAGCGACAAGCATCGATCGACGTCAAACTCTTCTTCGTCGATCGACACTCATTTGTCGAAATCGACCAACACTAACACCGTGACATCGATCGATGGTGACTCCAGAGCAGAGATGGTTGCTATGCTGATCGTGACTAGGAATGAGAGAGGAGACTTGTATGACCTTGATGGTCATCTGCGTAATGCAACTGGTCAGAGAAATGATGATCATGGGACTGTAATCCCTAAACCAGAAGAGACTGATGTAACTCAAGCTGGAGCTGAAGCCTTGGCTGCTCGACCCAGAACGGTGGTTGATTACAATTGTCCAGATTAATTATATGACAACAGATATGTTATTCGTCCTCCATCTTTCCAGAGGAACGATTTTGAGCTGAAGCCATCCAATTTCACACTAGTGGCTCAAACACCATTCCATGGTCATTCTCATGAGCATCCTATGGATTATTTGGAGCAGATCGAGGATCTTGTGCCTGACATCAAGCCTAATGGAGTCCCCGAGGACTATCGTCTATGCAAGCTCTTCAAGTATTCCCTTGTTGGAGATGCTTCGTACTGGCTTAAGCAACTACCACCATGATCTCTTACATCCTGGACAAACATCAAAAATGTCTTCATGCGTAATTTATTTGATGATGTCAAAGCTGAGGATTTTAGGACCAGTTAGAGGTATTGAGCTGTCATACCAAATGGCTTTAGACACAGACAGTAAGGGAAATTTTTGCACTAGGAGTTCAGAAGAGGCTACCAGATTGATAGAGAATTGGCAGCTAGCAACAACACCAAGAACAATGATCATGAGAGGAGGAAATCAGTCCTTACACTAACCAAGGATCATTTGGAAGAAGTAAAAGCCAAGTTGAATAGTTTTGAGGTTAAGGTTTCCAAAGAAGCAAGTTAGCTTTGCAGAAAGTGTAGAAACTATAGGATCTGAAAATGAGAAATGTGAAGAAGAAGACGTTAACTTCGTTGGTGGAAATGGATTCCAGAGATATGGGAATCATAGCAACAGAAAATCTTATGGAAATGGTCAGAGGAGTGGCTAAAACCAAGGATCACAGCAGCAGAGACCCTACGGTAACAACAAAACCTATAGAGCATCCTACTATCAGAACACCCCAACAAATACTCAAGAGAATAAGATTGAAGCCATGATTGACAAGGTTTTGGAAGCAAAACAAAAGATGACAGTGCATTTTAATGGGAAGATTGATGATGCCTATACCAATATCAACACTAAATTTGAAGCCCTCAACACCCATGTGAAGAAGCTAGAGAATCAAGTGGTTCAGACCAGTGAAGCTATGAGGAGACAAGAAACCTTGATCAAGGAATATATTGAGGATGGACAGAAACACCACGTCAGTGCCATCATAGATGATGATTTTTGGCAAGTTGTGGAAGAAATTAGGTACCAGGAGGAAGAAACTCGTGAGAATCCCCTGCTCTGTTTGAACGACCATTGATCGACAACCACAGCTGACCATCGATCGACGGTACTTGAAGAATCTGTGGAATTGTGTGAAGAGATGGACATCGATCGACAGCCAGACCCTACCATCGATTAACAACAGTTCAACACGAAAGAAAGTCAGTTTCCAAGCATAGATATGAGGCTTTTATATACTGATAGGCACTCGAAACCCACCCTACCCATACCCAGACATGCAGACAAACCATTCCCTACTGTAATTGAAAAAGCTATGGAAAAACATCCTAGTAGAAAGAAGAAAGTCCCTAAGCACCTTAGAAGGGAAGCTAATGAGAAAGAGATGGACAACTTTGCTAAGAGAGTCCTTATAATCCCTTTAGAAACCCCATTTGAGGAAGCTTGTTACACTCACAAATTATGATTGTTCTTTAAAGAAATGAAAGAGACTGAGGAGGACATTGTAAGAATGTTCAATCACCTGAGTGAGAAGATAAAGCAGAGGGTTAAGTTGAAGAAGAGAAGCGACCCTAAGAAGTTCATGCTTCCCTGCAACATAAAGGGACATAACTACCCTTATGCACTATGCGACACTGGTTCTTCAGTAAGCATTATGCCAAGAACCATGGTAGAATTACCAAGCTTAAGGTGGAGCCTTCTAATGATTCATTCAATTTTTTGGATTGCTCTAAGGTGAATTCAGGAGGCATAGTCAAAGACCTCCAATTGCAAATCGGCGATGCCCTAATTTATGTAAACTTTCATGTCTTGGAAGTCCAAGTGGAGCAGCATTCATTCCTGCTACTTGGAAGAGCATTCATGGCCACGGTAGGATAAGTATGCGACATGAAGACAAACAGGTTGTATCTATCTCTTATTGAACAAAATCAATACTATGAGCATGTTCAAACTAGAACTAAGACTGCTGATATACTTTGGATTTTACCTATTTCACCTATAATATATATATAATATGTTTAGAGTCTTTTTATAAGCATTTGGTACTTATTGGAAGTATTTAGAGCTTTTTGGATTATTTTGGAGCAATTA
>CAJHQP010007604.1:0-31387 GCA_905132765.1 Moricandia arvensis | reverse complement strand
GAATCTCAAACCATGGCGCAGAAGCCTTAGAAATTGATTACTGGACGCATGATGTTTGCAATCTCATTTAGATTGAGAACTGCCGCTTCGTCTCTCTGAAGCTGAAAGAAAGGAAAATACAATAGCTGAGACAGATAAGATACCTCTACTCTGAATAAATTGAGGAAACATGGGAAAACTCAAAGCCTGATCAGTACCTCATGCAACAAAGGAGAGCATTTGCTTGGTGATGCTCAAAGGACACACCGGATAGCATTTGGAAACACAGCGACTCCCGGTATGATTCTCGAGGGGAAGCACGAGAAACAAACCGTCATGAACAATTTACGACTTTCCATCTTCTGATAGGGAGAAACCTCAGCATCATAGAGAAGGCTTACCAACAAAGAAGATATTGATGATTCACTCTTACCAAGCAACATAGGAAGGAATCAGAGACAAGAAGGTACCCAACACAAAGTTTGACTGCTCAGGATTCCGCCCCTATTGAGGACTGCTCATATCTCCCAAGGCTACTGTTGCAGCTGACTCTCTTAATTCAGCTGCTGTCATCCAGCAGCTCCAGGAAGGAAAATTCCAATCTCTCCAGAGCATACGAGAGAGACCATTTCGCCTTAACTCCAAAGAGAGCTCTCAGACCTGAAACTTAAAGGTAAAGTCTCAGAGAAAGTTGGAACACTCAGATGAAGGCAACTCGGCAAAAGAGTCCAAATTTCGACATTATTGAATCAAAGACATAACTCAAAATCTAAAACTTTTATTGATATCTCAATGTCTTAGAAAATTTTCTCAAAAACTAAGATTCTCTCAACTCATAAGATATGCAAACACCCTTGCATCTTATATATATGAATCACACTTTCCTAAACTCATTAGGAATTACAAAATAGATATTTTCCCTAATCTATAGCTCAATAGAATTAGGTAACTTGCACCCAAGTTATTTCTAGCTTAACTCAACATTCTCCCCCTTGAGCTTGAAATCTCCATTCTTCAACTCTTGAACTCCAATGAGACTTCTCATCTCTTTAAATTTAATCCTTCCAAGTGCTTTTGTAAGTATGTTAGCCTTTTGCTTCACTCCAGCAACATGTTCTACACTTACAAGTCCTTTCTCAACACATTCTCTAATGAAATGGAACCTTGTGTGAATGTGCTTACTACGCTCATGGAACACCGGGTTCTTGGACAAAGCTATAGCAGACTTGTTATCAATTCTTATCACCACCCTCTTGTTCGTATGGCCAAAAATCTTAGTAAGAAGATCCTGCAACCATATGGCTTGCTTCGCTGTCTCTGTTGAAGCCATGAACTCAGCTTCACATGATGAAAGAGCAACTATCTCTTGTTTCTGAGAGCACCATGTGATAGGATTCCCACTGAGATAGAAGATATGACCAGTGGTGCTTTTCCCATCGTCTGGATCAACATTGTAACTACTATCACTGTAACCTATTAACCCTTCTTGCGGTCTTGCTTCAAAACTTAAGCCATGCGATAAAGTCCCTTGTAGATATCTCAGAACTTGTTTCAGTGCAGCCTTATGAGATTCTTTTGGACAGTGCATATAACGACTTAGAATTCCCACGCTACACGCAAGATCAGGTCTTGTGTGTATCATATATCGCAAGCAACCAATGTGTCTTCGATACTCTGTTTCATCCACACTATCTTCCTCTTCTGCCTTGCTCAACTTCAGACCAGCATCCATAGGTATATGTGCTGCATTACACCCTTTCATCCCGGCTTCTTCTAGGAATCTTTGCAGCATATTTCTCTTGACTCAAAATTATACTCCCCTTCTTCTGCGTGACTTCTATCCCGAGGTAATAGCTCAGTCTACCGAGGTCTATCATGTCAAACTTGGCTGCCATATCTCTCTTAAAGTCGTTGATCATGGCCAAACTAGATCCCGTTATGAGTAAATCGTCTACATAAACAGCTACTACAAAAGATGATCTTGCTTCTTCTTTCGATAAAAAGATGGATCTTTCAAACATTGAACAAAGTTCAGCTCGATCAACACTTTATTAAGCTTCTCGTTCCATGCTCTTGGAGCTTCACGAAGACCGTAAAGTGCCTTCTTAAGTTTGTAGACGTTAGCTTCCTTCCCTAAGAGCTCGTAGTCGTCGAGATAACTTGGTAAGTTTCTGGTGGCGAGAAGATCGTCTCAGAATCACAGGTGATTAGTTTTGAATTTCATCCCTGTAGACTCTGCGTCCACTTCTTCTACTTCTTCTTCGTTTATTATCGCGTTATCTCGAGAAACTACTTCTTCTCCAACTCCTCTGAACCCAAAATCGATAATTCTTGCATTATCTTGCTCCTCTTTCTCTAACTCTGGCCACTTCCATCTTTATTCTTCACTAAATACCACGTCTCTACTAACTACTATCCTCCGAGTAGTTGGATTAAGAAGCCGATAAGCTTTTGTTCCTGGTTCAGTACCAAGATGAACCAGAGTTCTCGACCTATCATCCAGCTTCTTCAGATGTGGCGTGGCTACTTCACATGAACAACACAACCGAAGACCCTTATGTGTCCTACATCGCAGTACTCCTTGAACTCTAGTGATGTGAACTCTCCTCCTCTGTCAGTTTGTAACGTCTTGATCTTAGCACTTGTCTCATGTTCTACTATAGCTCTTAAACGTTTAAACTTGACAAAAGCTTCACTCTTCTCTCTCATGAGAATGGTCCACATATATCTCGAGTAGTCATCGATTAGCACGAAGACATATCTACTTCCTCCGTGTGGGTGTGTGATCGGACCGCATAGATCTCCATGTACTAATTCAAGAACTTTTGTTGCACGATACGAGGTTTCTGCTGGAAACGAGCTTCGTATTTGTTTTCCACGAAGACACACTGTACATGTCTTCTTCTCTACTTCAAAACGAGGCATACCAATTACCATATCCTTGTCAACCATAAGCTTCATATTCTCAAACCCACATGTCCTAAGCGTGAGTGCCACCTCGACGACTCCTTGTGAAGAGCCAACTGCAAACACTTCTTTAACTCCACCTCCATGATGACCTTGTAAAGTCGAATGGGTGATCGTTTTGACTTTACAATGAGCTTATTGTCTCGATCATATAAGAACAACAAGTTTTCTTTCATTCTCACCTCACAACCAGCCTCAGTTGCTTGTCCAAGGCTTATAATATTACTCTTGAGCTCAGGAATGTAGCAAACATCTGAAAGAATTTTCTTCTCACCACCACTGGTTGTGAATATAATCGAGCATTTTCCAGTTATATATATCCGTGAATCGTCCCCAAACCTCACCCTTCCGGTTATTTTTCTATCAATCTTTGAGAAGTACTCTAGATTACCCGTCATGTGATTGCTGGCTCCATTGTCTAAATACCACAGATTATCTCCAGCTGCCGTCCTCTCAAGTTTTGTGGGTATCCACTTCTGTTCATTGAGATACACAATCTCGTTAACCATCAATTCATCAGCTTCATGTGTAGTATCTGTCTCGCTTTCATGTGTTTCTTGGAGTTTAAGTAAGCGATCTGGACAATTCTGAGCAAAGTGCCCAAGCTTATCACATCTGAAACACACAACTCTGGATGCATCTCGATTGTAGCCTCCGCCATTATACCCATACCGCATGTCCTCTTACTCGATACTCATATCGACCACCTCTGCCTCTACCTCTAGAGGAGTCGTATCTGTCTTGATAGCCTTGTGGGCGCGCTTGTGTGTCATTATTAGCATACATCAATTTATTTTGACTTTGTTCTTCTTGTTTCTCTTCTTCCTCCTCTGAGATTCTCTCTTCTTATGCTTTCAACCGTCCCACAATGTCTTCGAAGCTTGTTTTATTTAGATCAAGAACTTGCTCCAAGGCAGCGATGATGTGTATGTATTTCTTTCTTCGTAGGCTATGAAGAAATTTCTTAACGATCCTCGGTTCCTCTACAGTTTCTCCCATAGCTGCAGACTTTGTTGACAATTCAGAGAGTTTCCCGACAAAACTATCAATGGAGTCGGTGTCTTTCATCTTAATTCTGTCAAAATCAGCTTTTAAAGTCTGCAAGCGTGCTTCTCGTACACGGTCAGCTCCCATATGCCTCAACTTTATCGCCTCCCAAATCTCTTTTCCGGTAGTAAGGTTTCCCACTTGCATCAATAATGATTCCGGTATCGACTGGAACAGTCATGCTCTTGCCAAATCATTCTTCTCTCCGATATCTCCTGGATCAATGGCCTCCCAGACCTTATGAACCTTTAACGCAGCCTGCATCCTTATTGTCCATACAATATAATTAGTATCATTAAGTTACAAACACTGAATGGACGACGAGGCACTGTTCTTGTTGCTATTCACTGCAACGATTTCTCCCATGCTCTCTTTGACTCAATAAGCTCTGATACCAATTATTGAATCAAAGACATAACTCAAACTCTAAAACTCTTTATTGATATCTCAATGTCTTTGAAAACTTGCTCAAAAACTAAGATTCTCTCAACTCATAAGATATGCAAACACCCTTGCATCTTATATATATGAATCACACTTTCCTAAACTCATTAGGAATTACAAAATAGATATTTTCCTATTCTATAGCTCAATAGAATTAGGTTACTTGACACCCAAGTTATTTCTAGCTTAACTCAACAGACGTACCGAAGGAATCCCCTACAGTTACTCTCCCAATGATCCTCAATCAAAACACTGGAAAAATCTCCAAAGAAAATTCTAAAAGGTGGTATGAGATCACACTGGAAGAAGATGGAGTAGCAGTTGAAGAAGATAAGGAACATGAAGATCAGATTCATGCTTCTAATCAAGTTGAGGAGGAGGGATTGCCATCGGCTGAAAAAATTCATGAAGAGGAAGATTGGATGGATGGCAATAATATTTATGGGGAAGTGGAAGATGTCGACTTGATGATCTACTTGGTGATGACTTGAAAATCGAGGAAGAGGACCACTCTCAGACATGCACCGGGAACCAGATTTTGCCTTCAACCGGTATGAGTGTCGCCGATGGGTATTGGGAGTGTTGTCCCGATGGAAAATATGAACGCGAATGCTCCCCCACCTAATCACAGATCTTCTCCCACGAACCCCGTTGAGTCTCCATCGGCCACGATATCACCATCTACGCCGAAGAAGAAGAAACTGTTGAGCAATCCGATGGCTGCTGGATTCTCGTTGAAGAGACTAGTTTGTTGGTATGCCGTACAGACAAGAGGAACAAGATATGTGCCTATGTTATATAGTGTAGGGCACCCTCCATATCAGTAGGTAAAGATGTGGAAAAGAGATCCTGGAAATAGTTTACCGCAAAGATCAGGATACGAATTGTTTCCTTACAGATGAACCATCAGATCAGGAAACTAAAAAATCTCTTTTTATATCAACCCAGAGAAAGCTCCATGTCCCGATGGTATGACTAGTAGACCTTTTCAGAGATTCTGGCACGCTATGGGAAAGGATATCATCCGCCTGGTGAAAGATTTCTTTTCTTCCGGGAGGTTTGATCCTCGTCTTAACCAGAAAAATATCTGCCTCATTCCAAAAAAGGATAGGCCGAATGAGATGTCTAGGTTTAGACCTATTAGTGTTTGTAATGTGAGCTACAAGAGCATATCGAAACTCCTGAGCAAGATCTTTCATAACTTGATTTCTGAGACACAATCCGCCTTTGTGGACAGGCTTTTAATCACTGATAATATTATGATAGAACAAGAAATTTTCATGCCCTTCGTACCAACCAAAATGAGCAAAGCGTATGATAAAGTGGAGCAGAACTTCATAAGGACCTTGATGCTACGATTGGGTTTTGAGGAAAATTTGGTCAAACTTTTGATGTTATGTGTGACTTCAGTTTCATATTAGGTGGTGATAAATAGAGAACCCATGGAAAGATTATCCCCATGAGAGGCTTGAGACAGGGTGATCTGCTCTCACCCTTTTTGTTTATTTTGTGCACGGAAGCGTTGATATCTCTCCTACATGGAGCAGAAGCGGAAAAACGGATTATGGGGCTAAGGGTAGCTGGTCTATCCCGCAGACCTCACACATTCTCTTCGAGGATAACAACCTCTTTTTTTGTAAAGCTGCAGTGGGACAATGTACCGAAATCTTAAAAAATTTGGATACTTATGGAAAGGACTCAGGGCAAAGTTTAATTGCAGCTAAACATCCATTATGTTTGGTAATAAAGTGGAACACAATGTGACACATGATATTAAAAATTCTCTTGGGATTATGAATGAATGAATGAGGCATGAGAATGTACTTAGGATTACCATAACAAATATGTGGTTTTAAGATGAAAACCTTCTCCTTTGTTCAAGACAGACTCAACGGGCGTGTTAATTTGTGGTCGGCAAGATTACTTCTCAAAACGTGGAAAGGAAGTGCAAATTAAATTTGTGGGCTCAAGCAGTCACGACGTATCCTATGTCGTGCTTCCTGTTACCATAAGGTATCGGAGAAACTTAGAGGAGCGATTTCCAACGTTTTGTCTCCATTGGATCGCTTGGGACAAAAAATTTACCCCACATGATCAAGGTGAACTTGGATTCTTAGACCTTCATGATTTCAATATTGCCGCTATTAGCTAAAAACTTGTGGAGATTGATACAATTTCCAAATATTCTCCTTGAAAGGGTTCTTCGAGGTTGATATTTCAATCGGTCATGCCCGTTGGAAGACCGAAAAGTCTACTCACCCTCATATGTTTGGCGTTGTATGATGGCTACACGAGCTCTTCTGAAGTCTGGACTACGCAAAGACTATTGGAGCGGGCCTTAATACATGTGTATGGACTGAATCCTGGATCCCAGATACCGTGGGCTCGCCCCCCAAGACCCTCTGATAGAGTGAATTATAAACGCCGAAAACATCTCGTTCACTCTTTTATTAGGAGTGATACGAGACGTTGGGATACTAACCTTCTTCGAGATTATTTCCATCCAGAAGATATTCCACTTATCCTCGGTTTGCGACCTAGTATAACTTGGTCCATAGATGGTTATGCATGGAACCATACGGAATCCGGAGTATACTCAGTTAAATCCCGATACGAGCTCCTATGTAAGAATAAACTCAGTTATAACCAAGGTTGGACAACCCAACCAAGTATCACTGGTTTACAGCGCCATGTGTGGAGGGTGAGGGCCCTAAGTAAGATGAAACACTTATGTGGAAAGCACTCACATGATGTATCGCGAAGACAAAAAGACTTGCCTTCAACATTTGGGACCGATAGGAGCTGTCCTAGATGTGGTGGCCCTGAAGAAACCATTAACCACCTAATTTTGAATTCCCGCCCTCCCTACATGTTTGGAGTTTATCGGACTACCCGTCCCTTCCGGGCACTTCCCGAGTACTTCGCTTTATCAAACATTGACTTCCTCTTCTGGAGGAAGAAGGATGTCGAATATGTGGAACCATATATTGAAGCCTTCCTATGGATCATGTGGTACATTTGGAAGAAAAGAAATGATAAAAAATTTAACGGAAAGAAATATCTCTGGTTGAGACCCTCCAACTAGCTTCTATTGAAGCAAAAGGTTGGAGAGAGACAAATCTAAAAGATGATGAAGAGCGAGATGATATACCACCAGCCCCGTTTTTTCGTATCCAAAATTATACATGATTTAAAAATATCTATTGATCATCCTAAAATAAACGTAAAATCAAATTGACAAGATGTTCTTAATTTTGTCTAATTTTAACCAAAAAATTATGATCATTTCAAGAAAATTGATACAATCCAATATACTACAAATGAGTAACCATTTTAATATAAACAATCAAATTGACCAATAATTATGATTTAGTGTGTATGAATTTTTAAAATATTACAAGTTATGTTTAATAATGGAACTCTAATATAATATTTTTGTTTCCTATTTTTTCTAAAATAATATATACCAATTTATACAAATATAAGAAGTTGCACTGAACTACATTAAATTTAAAAAATAATAATCCAGTTTTAACATGATAAAAATTTATTGTTTAATTTTAAAAATATATGTAATTCAACATCAAAAATAAATATTAAATAAAAAAAATAGTATATGTGAAAGCGCATATCTTATTAAGATGGGAAATAGTGATACATAATATATTTTATTATACATATAAATTAAAAATAACTTAAAACTTATCAAAAAATGAAAAAAATATTTTTCTATTGTTATAATTCAACTATTACGTAAATTTTTTTTCCATGTATGAGCCATTTCATAATTTGATATGATTCATATCATTTTAATAGGCCATGTCACTATTTCTTAAGAAAGATTATGCTGATGAGACATGTTCAAATCAATCACCAATAAAGTTGAAGTCATTTCAAAATATCAAATATTTTCTAAAATGTTTTACATTTTTTAAAAAAATAATATGATGTATTTACTGTTGTTTTGTAGCATGGTTTTTAGTGACATTCGCATGTAATGGATACAGATCACTATCTTAGTTTTTTCTTTTTTTTTGTAACTGATCACTATCTTAGTTGCATTCCAATATTGGGGGCATCTTCCCATTAGTATTTAACAAGTTGAATATTAATAATTTTAAGACGATCTAATTATTAGTCAACAATTAATCAAACAATAAAATAAGCCGATCATAAAGTAACATAGATAAAGAAAAACAAAAGAAAAATGGATATTTCACTCCAGAATTATTTGAAACCAGTATATTATATAATTAAATATTGTTTGCATAAGATTATTCTTTAACTAACTGTTGCTCATGCAAAATTAAGAATGAAATAATCAACCATTAACTGATTTCATCCATTCTTTAATTATTGATTACTTTAATTCTAATTTGCATAGAAAATAGTTAGTTAGAGAATATTTTCTTTTTTGTCTACTAGGCCACAACGGACCGGCCCAGTTAGCCCACTAGCCTCACCTCTAGAGGCAGGGGTTGAACTCCAGGTGCCGGAGAATTTGCTAGTTAGAGAATAAATATGTATATAATACTTAAATTCTGAATATACCAATTAAATGCTTGGAGAATAATAATTAATTTTTACATGATTATCGAAATCATTTTTCAAGTCAATAATTCCAATTCATTTCTTAAAATTTCAAGTTAAGAAGATTTTTAAAGTTTGAGAAACCAATATAAATGATGTTTACCTTAGGAAATGATACTTTTAATATTCCTCTTTAGATACGTCTTTGTAATTCTATCTATATCTACAACACATTAACAATTTTTAAAAGTTTTTGCAGTGACATATAAAATATTACAAGACAAACACATACACATCGTATTGATGATGTACACCAAACAATCATCTAAAATAGAGATCTAATTTCATATAAATGTGATCGTACAAACTTGAAATCAGTGGGTAAGGTACAATTTATTGTATTGAAAACAATACAAAACATGTACAAATAGAACTATTTACTCTACCACAGTTAAATCTTTTCTTGCACGCAAGAAAAAAATTATAGTAAAAAGGAATGTTGAAAAATGTAGAAATTCAAATATTTTGTCGAGCGTTATATTGACCATCACTTGTGTAAGCCACATCGAATAGGGTCATTGGATAAAAATCAATATACTTTACGCCTGTCAAGTTTAGATGACTTTAGATCTTTGTTTTAGAAAATTGTATGGTGTGTATCAACAATACGATTCATATGTATTTGTATTGTAATATTTATGTGCTTTCAAAAACTAAAAAACTCTTTAATGTGTTTTGAATCTAAATTTCTTAAGTAATTAGTATATAAATCATTACATAGGTGTATCTAAATATGAATATAAAAAGAACACATGTCTGAGGTTAATATCTGGTATATTGGTCATGTCCAACTTAAGAAATCTTTTTAACTCAAATTTTTAAGAAATGGACTCGTAGCATTGAAATGAAGACTAAATGGATAGTAATATTAAAATTCAATTTTTATTTCTCAAATGTTTGAAATTGAAAGATTTAATTTTTAAAATATGTGCAGATTTATTTTCTAAGTAATCATTAATTATAAAAAATTAGGATTAAAATAGTCAACAATTAAAGTATGGACGGAATTCTTTATTTTTATCCATTCATATCAGTTGATTGTTTCGTTCTTATTTTGTTTGGTCATTGATTAGTTGGAGACTAAATCTACGCATATAATATTTAAGTATTTTAATGTGCTTATTTCACATTATTCTCGAATAAAAATACTCATTTTCCCTGAAAACATCTGAGTAGTTTTTTGTTGAATTTCTCAAACATTAACCTCTTCTTCCTCTGCTTTACATACCTGCAGTGAAGTTGGCTTAAGACCTCTGACTTAATTCTCGGAACATCATCTTTGCTAAGCCTCTCCATACCTTTGATAAGAATACACAAACTTTCTTGCTTATCACCTACGATCACAACATAGGAACCCTAGGTAGAGACTCAGAGACACACTCTCTTGATCTCCATCACCAATAACCTAAATTAATGAGGGTAAATATGAAGAAGTCAACAATTATACAACATGCAAAACTAGAAAAACTAGAAGTGATCCAAGCACTTCCATAGGTTTTTATATGAAATGAAAACGCAAAATGATGAATCAACGAAAATAGTTATTATTCACTTTTCAACTTTAAAAATAACAAATTTTGATTCCATCATCATTTATACAGTTAGAAGAAAATGAAAAGTATTTCACAAAAAGATACAAAGAATTATAAATAAACATTGTTGCAAAAAAAACAGTAAATGGAATGTACAATGATAAATGTAAATATGCATTAACACATATTTATGTCTTGGGCTCACTCCAAGTATTGTCTTCGAAAAACTCGCACTACAATAAAACATATTTGTAACAAGAAAACATTACAAGAACAATATGTCATCATAACTTACGACAAGGTAACGACAAATTTACGACAAAATAGTCATTCGTCGTAAAATTACGACAAATTACATTCGTCGTAAATACATGTATATTTACGAGGATGTACGAAGTATAAGAAGATTTTGTAAAGGAGTTTTAAAATAACTACTCTTCATAACGAATAATTTTACATTTATTTAAAGAAAATTTTACGAGTATACCAAAATTTTTGGTGCAAATGTGATTTTAATGGCCATTACCTAACAAGTTTCATCTAAAGTAGTTGTTATAGATATGTGTACAAGTCTTGTAAGACATTTACTTGTAATCAGTTGTTAAATTTTACCTACGAATCTCAAAATTCCTATATATGTCATTTCTCTTGAGAATGAAACGCACAAAAAAGACACTCAAAACATGAGTCCGGTGATGGCAATATTTACGAGTTAAGGAGTTGGATGTATATGCACAAAAATTCTGACGGGAGAGTAACATATAAATTTCTCAACGGACGGGAGACAGTCATGTACCATGCTAATTGTACACCTATTATACAAGAAATCAGTAAGATGTTTTGTCCTTGTCAGAAGTGAAAGAATGCAGAATTTGCTTGTATTGAAATTGTATGGAAGAATTTAATAAATAGATAATTTACACACATTACTATTTTTGGTTTTAACATGGAGAGGGTTATAGTGAGAATGAAGCTAGTAGTAGTGATAGTAATTTTAAGGATGCATGTAATAGTGAAGAATCGATTCACTTGCATAATAAAAATAGTTACCATTAAGAGGAGCAGATGGTAGATCATGATAGGTTTGTGACATGGTTAAAGATGCATTTTTAGAAACTACTGCAACAATAACTGTTGAAATTGGAAATGTTGAAGAATCTGACTTTGATGCAAAAATATTTTATGAGATGTTAGATGTTGCAAATTAGCCAATATACACTGGCTGTAGATACGGTTTCTGTAAATTGTCTTGTAGTGAATATTAAAACTGATCATAATGTACCTGACAATTTCATAGATGCATGGGTAGAGCTTTTTAAAGAATATTTAACATAAAACAATGTGTGAGCTGATTCCTGTTATGAGATTCATAAATTGGTTTTTAGTCTTGAGTTGCCCTTCGTAGATGATAGATGTTTGCGTTGACAATTGCATTATATACTAGAGACACGATGAGAAGGTACTAGAGTATTGCTTCTATAAAAAACCACAATTCAAACCGCAAGGACGTGTACGGAATATGGTACCATACCAAAGGATGTGGTATATACCAATTACAAAAATGTTGAAAAGGTTATATAGATCTAAGAGGACTGCTAGAGTGATAAGATGGCATTCTGAACATGTCCAGACGTATGGAGAGGCCACTCATCCATCAAATTCAAGAGTGTGGAAATATTTATCTTGGGTTATGTACAAATGGAATTAGTATATTTGGAATTTCTGGAAGACAATATTCGTTGTGGCAGTCATTCTTACACTGTATAAGCTGCCACCGACGATGTGTATGGAACGGGAAATTTTATTCTGAGCATATTGATCCGTGGTCTGAAGCATCCAAAAGGTTTGCTAGATGTTTTTCTTCAACCATGGATTCAAGAGTGGAATGACTTTTTGTCATCAGAGGTCAGGATGTATGATTGTTCTACAAAAAAAAATTTACGATAAGAGCAACTCTGTTGTAGACCATAAGTGACTTTCCTGCTTACATGATGCTATCTGGATGGACAACACATGGAAGGTTATCTTGTCCATATTGTTTTGGAATGACAGATTCATTTCAACTAAAGAATGGTAGGAATACCTGTTGGTTTGATTTTCATCGTCGATTTCTCTCTGTTAACCATTCGTACTGGAGAAACAAGACATTTTTAGGCACACAATAGTTTTACGAGACAGTCCTCCATATTTAAATGGAGAACAAATGCAAGATAAAATTGATTACTACGAACTAGATTTAGGTTCCAGAATTTAATCTTGTTATAATATTTTTGTATTTAGATGAATCCTAGGAAACAAACCCATTACAACGAGAAGTTCAAAATATGCCATGATGGGAAATCTAGTTCAGGCCCAAGATATCTGGTTCCGTACGTAGTCCCCGACTCTTAGTCGTCTCATAGAGCTTCCCAAACTCCTCCTACACTGCACCTTTGGTTATTCCCATTGCACCACCGATGCCTCCTTCTCCTGCCCAGACGATGATGCTCCTTCCCCTGCAATCGGAGTTCATCCGAATTTTCTAGTGCCTACAGGTGCACCTTATGCTCGATATATCATCGAGGATCTTCTTGCCCAGCATGGATGAGATGGTTTAGATGTATTGAACCCCGGTAGACCGCCATGAACTCTCTGGTAAGTATTTTTATTAATGACTTTAATTTACATAATTAGATAAAATACTAAATTTTCTAAAACAAGTTACTATTATTTTTCAGGTTTGGAAGTGATGGTCGTGTCGGACGGAGCGTTTTTGACACGATTAAAGGCTATTTCGCCGAGTCGCATCCGAATTGGACATTAACACGAGATCACATTAGGACCATGTGGTTCAAATTTTTTGCCGATAGTTTCTTTTTTTTACAATTTTTTGTTAATTAATTAATATCCCTAATATTATTATTATTTTGTTCGTAAAAAGGAATTGGTTCATAGTGATCAACAAGAATGTGAGGGCGGTGTTTGTTGCTAAAGCAAAGATCCATTTAACAAACACTATCTCAGGCTGGAAGGACGTTTGGAAGTTCACAGATTATGAAGCGAAATCCATCATCCTGACGAAGGATGTTTGGGATGGGCACATCATCTATTGGATGAAGCCCACTCGATTCAAGTCACTTCAAAGTGCTCTTGTTACTGTATGACGAGGGATGAGAGCGATAACTTTCCGATGCTTCATACTACGGGGCAAAAAACCAATGGCGGTATCTGGCTTGCGATTGTCAGTATTTTCAATACATTATTTCATGTATTATATTTAAATTTTTACATTAAATCTATTTTTAGACTGAGAAGACATGAGCACAACCATCTCTTTCGGAGCTTTTAAGGGTACCCACTAGACACATAGTGGTATATTTGTGGATCATTGGTCTGAAAAGGTCTACAATGACGTGGCTGCGCGGATTGAAGAGTGCAAGACAAAGCTGACCCAGTAGTCTCCAACACAGTGTCCATACAGGAGATGAACAAGATTTTTGGAGAATTAATATATAATCAATCTATTTATTTTAATTATGTTAATAATTTTATACAATTTAAAATAATATTTTTTTCTTTTTTTCAAGGTTGTTCCTAAAAAGATGGGACCAATGTATGTCAATGATGTTCTAGGGTGAGAATCTCCAAGATAGTGAATGCAAAGGTAATGAAATATTTTCTCCCTAATCATTTTGTATACTATGTATATGGTGATATCAAAATATTAGCTTCTCACTAGAACAAAACCTGCGAGAATTAGTTCTGTTGAATCAGAGAGCTTTCGTAGAAGGCTGGATCTTATTGGAAAATATTCTACTGGCTACGGAGTTAGCAAAAGATTACCACAATGATACCAATTCAGCTCGATGTGTTCTGTAATTATATATCACTATTCACTATGGCTATGGAGATTCCAATGATGTTCATCAATTGGTTACAAGGCTGCATCGCTACCACTTCCAGTATTATTTAATAGTGATCTAGAGTGTTTTCTTTTCACTAGCTCAAAAGGCCTTCGACAGGGATGCCCGTTTTCACCAATCTTGTTTATGTTAGCGGCAAAATTTCTTTCCCACCGACTAAATAGATTTCTCAGGAAGGTCGCTTTGCGTATCATCCCAAATGTCAGGAACTTAACATCACACAAATAGAGTTTGATATCATCAATTACTAGAAGCAGTTACCGAGCTTGGCACACTGATTGACCGCTATTTAGGTGTCTCTCTAACCAAGAAAGCCGGAACAGGGAAAATTATGAACCACTCATTGATAGGATTCACTCTCGGTTCCTTTATGGACTACAATTAATCCAATCAGTCATATTAAGCATCACTAATTTCTGGTGTTCAGCATTTAGACTCCCTAAACGCTATTTTGAATCTATTAAGTCTATGTATTCTTCCTTTATCTGGTATGGATGCCCTAGCACTTCATCTAAAAGCTAAGCTGGCGTGGAGAGACATTTGTCTCCCTAAGAGGGAAGGAGGTTTGGGTACCAGGAGTTGGAGGACTCATCGCAGGTATTTATAGTAAACTGATATGGAGACTTTTTGGTGATGCTATAAGGAATGTATTAGGCTTGTCATACAATGATACTAGATGTGAGATTATATACAGACTCAAGACTTGGAGACTAAGTCAATATAAACAGAATGTTCCTAAAATAGAGGATTCGATATCTATCATATTGAATATAAGATTCTCTTCGTATATTGTCTAACACTCCCCCTCAAGATGGAGTAGGAGTTCGTACTCCAATCTTGCTGCGAAGTTCCATATATCAAGCTTGAGTGAGTGCCTTTGTTAGAGCGTCTGCTAATTGATAGCTGGTGTTGACATGAGCAACCCGGAGAGCTCCCTTCTATACTTGATTGCGCACAAAGTGATAGTCTATTGCAATATGCTTCATGCGTGAGTGGAACACCAGATTTGCACATAGAAAGGTAGCTCCAACATTTTCACAGTAGACAACCGGTGGTGATTGTAGAGTTATGCCGAGTTTAGATAGAAGATTGCAGATCCAAGTGAGTTTTGATGCAGCATTTGCGGCTGCCCGATATTCGGCTTCTGTATACGAACGTGCCACGCCGTTCTGCTTATTAGATATCCACGAGATGGGATGATGACCAAGATACACAATGTAGGAATTTGTGGAGTCGTCAGTATCTCCAGCCCAATCCGCATCCGAGTAAGCATGGAGGATGAGCTTGTTGGAAGCAGAGAAGAATATTGCATGACTCGGTGTTCCAGCAAGGTACCTTAGAATTATCTTTGCAGCTTGCCAGTGATCTTCTGTTGTCATGTGCATGAATTGAGATAACTTGTTGACAGCGTAGGCAATGTCAAGCCGAGTAAACTGTAAATATTGTAGACTTTCGATCAGGCGCCTGTATTTGGTGGGATCTGAGAGAGCTAGACCAGAACGTAAGTGCAGCTTTGGTGATGACACCATGGGAGTGGTCACTGGTTTTGAATTAGTCATGTCATAATTTTGGAGGAGATCAAGAACATATTTCCATTGAGAGAGATGGAGACCATGCAGTGTACGATGAGCTTCAATACTGAGAAAGTAATTCAAGTCTTTGGTGTCTTTGACTGAAAAACGTTCTGAAAGGAGAGCAAGGGCTTTAGCTATTCCAGAGGGTGTGTTACCAGTGATCAGTATATCATCGACGTAAATGAGGAGATAGATGAACTGTGAGCCTCGCCGTTGAATAAATAAAGATGTGTCAACAAGGGAGTTTATGAAGCCAAGACTAAGGAGGAAATTTCTGAGATCGTTGTACCAAGCTCGTGGAGCTTGTTTAAGCCCGTAAACCGCTTTGTTGAGTTTGCAAAAATAGTCAGGCTTGTATGCATCAACGAATCCGGGCGGTTGGTCCATGTAAACCTCTTCTGTGAGTGTTCCTTGTAAGAACGCATTATTGACATCGAGCTGCTGTATAGGCCATGTATAACTGACCGCAATATCAAGTACAAGGCGACGCGTTGTGGCCTTGATGACAGGGCTGAAGGTTTCATTGTAGTGACGATCATACTCTTGATCGTACCCTTTGTCAACGAGACGAGATTTGCAACAGCGAGGAGTACCATCGGAGTTGAACTTTTCTTGTACAACCATCTGCAACATCCCACTACATTATACTCTGGTTTCCGCAGAACTAGGTCATAGGTACCATTGCGTGCGAATGCATCTATCTCTGTTGACATAGAGCCTCGCCAACGCTTGTCTTTTAGTGCTTGATTGAGCGTGTTTCGGTTCAGCAGGAAGAGAAGATGAGAGAGCGACCGAGTAGTTATATTTGGAGTTCGGCTTGATGATTTGATTCTTCCTTCTTGTGACCATAGAGTGTGTATTAGGTGGCGGAGCAGGATCTGGATTTGGTGGGCTTGTAGCTGTGGTGGTGTAGGTGACTGTTGTTGTTGTTTTATCTGAAAGCCGAGGGAGATGCGGAAGATGCATCGGGAGTTGTTGGAGCAGTGTGATGGGAGCTGATGTCTGTTCTGCACTTAAACTGTTTTCGTTAGTAGTACTAGGCAAAGTCGAAAGAAGAATGTACCTGACCTGGCATGGAAGGAGCTGAGTTCGGGATCCCCATTTGCTGCACGAGTGGTGGTAGTGGGTTTGAAGAGTGGTTGTTTGTGTTGGTTTAGGCATTGTATAGGTGTAACCGGAGGGAATGTGTTTGTAGATGTAGGGAGAGTTCCGGAGGTGGTTGTTGAGACGAAGTCGCTGTATTGAATGGAATATGGACTCGTCGAAACGCACATGTCTTGATACGTATACCCGACCAGTAGTTGGTTGTAGGGAGAGGTAGGCACTTTGGGTTTGCAAGTAGCCGATGAAGACGCATGGTGTTGGCATGTCTTCGAGTTTGTGAGTTTGTGTAAGGTCTTAACCAAGGGAAACCAAAGGGAGCCAAGGACTCTGAGCTTGCTTAGTTATGTTGAGTCCAAAAGATCTTTTGGAACGGTGAATCCATGTTTAGAACTGCGGTGGGTTGGCGATTGATCATGTATTTTGCAGCAGAGAAGGCGTATGTCCAATAGTACTTGCGCATTGAGGCATGAGTGAGTAAGGTGAGGCCTTTCTCGACAACATGTTGATGTTTCCTCTCCGATATGCCGTTACGCTCGGGTGTGTGGGTTGGAGAGGTTAGATGGGAAAATACCAGCTTCGCTGTATTGAATGGGAATATGGACTCGTCGAAACGCACATTATTGATACATAGACCCCGACCAGTAGTTGGTTGTAGGCAGAGGTAGGCACTTTGGGTTTGTGAGTAGCCGATGAAGACACATGGTGTTGAACTGTCTTCGAGTTTGTGAGTTGTGTAAGGTCATTAACCAAGGGAAACAAAGGGAAGCCAAAGACTCTGAGCTTGCTGTAGTTATGTTGAGTCCAAAAGAGCCTGTGAAACGGGTGAATCCATGTTTAGGACTGCGGTGGTGGCATTGATATGTATTTTGCAGCAGAAAGCGTATGTCTAGTAGGACTTGGGGCATTGAGGGCATGAGTGAGTAAGGTGAGGCCTGTCTCGACAACATGTCGATGTTTCCTCTCCGATATGCCTTACGCTCAGGGTGTTGGGGTGGAGAGGTTAGATGGGAATACTAGGGTCTTTCCCAATCTTGACAGGAAAGTGATTGTCAACTAGGCTTTGAATGCCTTGAATACTTCCTTGATGTGACTTGAGTTTCAGAGGATTCATCCAAGTGTAGCGGCTGTAATGGATCCTACAAGTACAGATAATACTTGTAATTATCAATTGAGAGGACTGGTGAGCTCCAACGATCTGTAAATATATATTGGAGGGGTCGAGATGAAAAGATGGGTTGTCTGGTGGATGGTAATTTTGTGAGTTTTATTGATAGCACAATCTGAGCACAGAAGTTTTGGGGTTTCAGATTGAGAACATGGTAAAGAAAATTTGGAATTAAAGATTTGATGATAGAAGCTGATGGATGATCAAGCCGAAAGTTCCAATCTGACAACTTTATTGTGGTTTTGAAGAGGCAAAAAAGACTGAAGGGGGAGGGTTTGGGCTGGCCACTCGTACAGCTCATCCTTGCTCTTGCCTTGGATTAACAGGCATTCCCGAGCTGAGATCCTTCACCTGAAAGGAAGCAGGGAAAAATTCAACCAAACCTTGTTAGCATTACGTAGACGATAAACATAAATGAGGTTCTTTTTAATCTTTGGAAATCATAGAACATCATTTAAACGCAAGTTGCGTGTAGAGTGAAGGCAGAGCAATGGAACCATATGAGTAATGGACATACCAGATCCATCGCCTATGAGACTGAATCATCACCGATATATGGTTGGTGCAATGCCAAATTGTGAAGATCGCTGGTTAGATGATGGGTTGCGCCTGAGTCCATAAGCCACACATTGGTCGGATTTGAGCTGCAACGGCTATATTAGCTCGTGTTGCCAGGGGCGGAAGGGAGTGGTTCCGATGTGTGTGTAGTGCTGAGACATTTGCAGGGTAGCGTCTAGCATGTGGCCAAACACTCCCGCAAATATGGATTTCCCTTGATAGCCTTTTGTAGGACGAGCTTCTTGTCTCTGTGAGGAGAAGCTGTTGGACTTGTAGTTTGCATTTCTAGTTGGAGTTATTACCTTTGTTGTTCTGCGACGGATGTTGTTTTGGACGGACAGAGGCAACATTGGCAGTCATCGGAATTGAGCTCGAGATCGGGACAAGGTCGCAAGGAGTTTGGCTTCCTTGTTTATTAATTTTTCATATATCTCGACAATTGAAGGAGTTGTATCACCCCCTCGATTTGCTCTGTAACCAAATTGTACTCCTCAGGGAGTCCATTGATTATGTACTCAATCTTGTCTTCATTCTCCAGAGGTTTGCCTAGAAGACCAAGTTGATCGAATCGATTCATTAAACCCTTATGTACCCATCTATGCTTTTGTCTCCTTTGGTGAAGTGGTTTAGTTGAAGTCGAAGTTATTGGATGTGGCCACGACTTGGTGTTGCGTAGGTAGCACTGAGAGATTTCCAATATCACGAGAGGATTAGTGTTTGTCCCCAATGCTTGGATGGATGGGGACAAAGTACCAACGAGACCGCTGTATATTAGACATCTTGGCGACGCCATTGGTTGAAGCCAATTGGTGAAGTCTGGGTTGACAGTTGTTTCTCCGTTAACGATGATTGTTGTTTGGTGGAGTGTGACGTATCCAGCCAGGTCGTAGCCATCGAGCAAGGCATGAATCTGCATACTCCATGTCATGTAGTTTGTGGAACTGAGTTTCGTGTTGTTAATCATGTTGACATTGCAACAATGGTTGTGTCGGCATTGAATTTTTTTCTGCCGTTGGTGGCCATTGGTTGGGAAGGAGATTTAGATCAAGAGAAGGAACGAGGAAGATGAAGCAAGCGGCGGCTAGAAAGAAAAAAAAATTAGGATTATCGATGGCTCTTGATACATGTAAGGAATGTATTAAGCTTGGTCATAACAATGATACTAAGACATGAGATTATATACAGACCTCAAGACTTGGAGACTAAGTCAATAAAACAGGATGTTCCTAAAAAGCGGATGACTCGATATCTATCATAAGAATATGAGATTCTCTTTGTATTTGTCTAACAGATGCATCTTCTCTTGGGTTGCTTGGACAAAACCCTACTTTCTGTGTCATGTTTCCTTATGGTACAGATCTGTAACTAAGACAAGGGATTCTTTGATTTGGCAACTTTTTTTTTGAAATTAAGGCCTCTTCATGCAGTTTCTTAAGATGGAGCGTCTACTCACTTTTGGTTTGAAAATTGACTCAGATGTGGTCTACTAAACTGATAGTGCGAGATATGGGGAGACGGTTAATGGGAATCAGTCGTTGTGCAATTGTTGAAGATGTTGCATACTCGCTTGGATGATCGTTTAGGCGGATGAGAGGTTCTCCATTTTTCTCTGAAATTCAATTGATCTTGAATATCCCTGGTTCAAGTAACATGGAATAAACACTTATATCCTTTTGAAGCCGGGACCAGACTGCTTCGCGAAAAAAATTCTCAGTGAAGCTCAATTTGAATCTTTTCGCACTTAGGGATCATATGTTCAGTGGAAGTAACCCGTTGTTTGGTTTCCTCAAGCAATTCCAAAATCATTTGGATGGCCTTGAGAAACCGTCTCTCAATGGGTGAGAGAATGAGAACTGGGGACTTCATCAATCTTGCATATTATGCTGGGGAACCTAATGATACACGGAATCACCCCTACCTAGTTTGTCCTTACTCCTTTTCGGTGTGGTTCTTTGCTCTTCTCCAAGTTATTAGTACTCGAATCAACCCTGACCTCAACTGCCGACAATTAACTCTTGTAGGAGGTTGAATTCACATCCTCTAAACGCTTCCCCAGATGGTTTACCAGTTCACTATTTATTGGATGGCGTGAGCGTAATGATCATATCATATCAGCCCAATGCCTAGTTTCTATTTGCAAGGAAAAATCATAAAGAGAGCAGATCATATTTGCGGAAATTTTGGTGACGCTTTTAGTGAATGAGGGACTCCAATGCTGGATGATCTCACCTCCTCAAGATTAGTGAATCAATCGAACTCCGTTTCATTTTCTGATGCTCTGTCAAACCATCATGTCGGCCTGTGTTTTATTGTAAGTTCAGTTGTACATCCTCATGAAGCTCATAATCTGAGTGACCAAATCGATTAATCCAGTTTTGTAAAAACCTCTCTTTTGTGATAAATATTTTATCATTTCGACATGGAACCCCTCCTCTCTACTTGCTTAATATCTTCTTTTCTCACAGATATTGACATAACAATTGTATCAACTAGTTTACAATACCCTTACTCCCTAAAAATCTCTCTTCACCACTGCATTTAATCTAATGAATTGGTTACTACCTCTTTCGAAATGAAGCAATTTCAATTTTAAGAATCTCTTTTCCATCGGTCATTACTTGTTCTCTCCTCTACTTTTGTCCTCGTCACTATGTTTTTCTGGCCGTCTCAGTCACCCCACTCTCGCATGCGCTCCCCGCACTCGCATAGAGGTGTCAAATGGTCCGTCCAGAGCCTAAATGGGCTAAACCAATTGAACCGTTTCGGCTTTTAGACAGCATTGGGACGGTCCATATTGGACGGTCCATAATTGGACACGTCTAAACAAGTGTCCATAACCAATAGAGATCATGTCCATATGGGCATGCCCATGGACAACAATATTATTTCAATTATTTTAATTATTAAAAACACTATAGTTTTTTCTTTAAAACAGAAATTGCATTTCCCGCCAAAAACATGTTTTCTCGACAAACCAAAAAATTTACATTTTTCATCCCAAACCAGAAAAATCACGTTTTCCCACCAATACAAGACATATAAGCTTTTTCCACCAAAACGGAGAAAATTAAGTTTTTCTCGCCAAAAACTAAGAAATCACATTTTTTCCACCAAACCGAGAAATTAAAAATTTCTCGCCAAATACTGAGAAAGTTAATATCCTGCCAAAAACCGATGAAAATGAAATATTCCAGCGCAAATTGAGAATTAAGTTTTTCGCCAAAACCAAGAAATTAAGTTTTCCCGCCCAAAACCGAGAAATTAAGTTATGCCGCACCAAAACAGAGAAATAAAATTTTCTCGCAAAACCGAGAAATCAACGTTTCCGCAAAAAAAACTGAGAAAATTATGTTTTATTGCCAAAACCAAGAAATCATTTTCTCGCCAAAACCGAGAAATCCGTTCCTGTCGCCAAAGCCGAGAAATTCATGTTTTCTAGCAAAAAACAAGAAATTAAAATTTCCCGCCAAAAATGAGAAATCACGTTTTCTCCGCCAAAACCGAGAAATAACATTTGCCAAAACCGAGAAATCACGTTTTCTCACCAAAACTGAGAATTAAATTTTTCCGCACCAAACCAAAAATCACGTTTTCTCCGCAAAACCGAAAAATCAGGTTTTCCGCCAAAAACCGAGAAATCAAGTTCTCCCGCCAAAACCGAGAAATCATTTTTTCTGCAAACTGAGAAATTAAGTTTTTCATCCAAAATCGAGAAATCATGTTTCTCGCCAAAAATGAGAAATCATGTTTTCCCACAAAACCGAGAAATCAGCGTTTTTCTTGCAAACCAAGAAATCACGTTTTCCTGCCCAAAACCGAGAAATCATGTTTTTCCGCCAAAACCAAAAAAAAACATGTTTTTTCCGCCCCAAACCGAAAAATCATGTTTTCTGCAAAACCCGAGAAATTGAGTTTTTTCGCCCAAACCGGGAAAATTACAGTTTTTCACAAAAACTGAGAAATTAAGTTTCTGGCCAAAATCGGAAAATCTCATTTTCCGTTAATCCATAAAATTTTGATATCTTTGAAAATCTGTGTTTTCATTAAATTTATAAACTATGTTTTTTTATAATCAAAATTCATAAATGTATGTTTTTAGGTAGCCCATAGATACACATTATCCATTTGGTCTTCACCCAATTGGACCATGTTCATTAATTGGACGCGTCAATACCCCACCCAAAATAAATTGGACTGGGTTAGTAGCCCATGGACTGATTTTCCAATATCATATCTTACTCTCGTTCTTCTTTAGTTTAACCATGGAGTTGAAAAAATACATTCACACACCATAACAGCAGAACGCAATAACTTCGTCTAGGAAACACTCTTAGCGTGGAATTCGTCCTCTTTCGCTTTACAATATATTATTAATTATTTAATTTCTTCTACAAATATATTTTCTTAGAAATAAGGAAACACCTAAGAAAATGGAAGATATGAATCTGCGGGAAGAGTTAAACACGACCGACCTTGGAGGGATATGTGAACAAGGTTGGTACAAAGAAGAAAAGGGAGACGAAACTTAGCTACCAAATCTCTCTACAATTAGAAACTTTAGGCTTATTTTGTCTTTTCCTAAACGAGTTGAGACTCACATATGTTGCTTTGAACATGTCATCAGAGTAGTGAAGTTACCTACAATTTGATGGTCCCATAGTATGTCAGGGGTAGACCTTGATGCCAATCTGGTGACGGCTGGGACATATAAGGTTTTAAAACTTACGTCAGTGCTGTTTTTTATCAACCCCTCGACTAGCATGATTCCTTCAAACTGAGGGATCCAAAGTTGATTCTATGGCAGCTAAGGCGTCGCGGAGGTGTTTTCCTCCGTGAGGTATTCGAGTGATCTTTGATTTTATCAAATTGGTTTGTAAGGTTGTGGACTAGTTTATGTAGCTTCCATGCATTCCTCACAAGTTTCGCATTTTCAGTTTAACTGGATGGTTAATATCTGAGAGTTGTTACACTTGGATTTCGTGAACCCGATCCGACTGCTAGGCGAAGGCCTGCAATTAGAGCTTTGTACTAGACTTCATTTTTAGAAGATATGGATCCGTTTGATCGCTCTAACTACTCCGCTTATCTAGGGCGCACATGATGTGGCTTGCTCCAAAGATCTTGGTATGTTTTTATAACCTTTTGACTGCGAGGTAATTGGGTCTTAGTTGTTATCTGCTAGAATTGGAGCTCGCTACCTCGAGCTGTTAGATACCCTTTTAGGTAAGAATATCTAGGGTTCGTTGATGGATCATGTGGAAGACTGTAAAATTTAGCCCGTTGTGATTGGGCTTTTATCGAACTGGATTTATGTGCTAAATCATGTTCCCACATTAACCAAGCTTCTTCACACCCAAAAGTCTTCTCTATTACTTATCTGTAACATTAAAAATAAGAATATATCAATTAAATTATGTCAAAGACAAATTTAAAATACTTTTTCTCCAAGATTATTTCATCATGAGAAACTTAATTTACTTAAATTACTTTGATATTCTCTCTCTTTTGCAAATGAAGCGATCTCCATCGCAAGAATCTCTTTTCCATTGGTCATCACAAATGGTCTTTATACAAGTAGCTACATGTTTTTATATATTTAATTATAATATATTGGATAAATTTAAACCAAAGATGGAAAAAGTAAAATTATGTCCTCAAAAATTTAGCATTTAGAGATAAAAATCCACTTTTTATATGAAAGGGACCACATGTCATTAAATCGATTCAAATCACATAAAAATCGTGTGTATTCGATTCGAATCTTTTTATTGACACGTGTATACAAATCAAACAACATACATTGTATGAGGTCAAATCGAGAGGAGAAAATATAGAAGCAAAGAAAGAAAGTATATCCCTCACAAATATTACATTTAGAGCTGGAAACCTACTATTCATATGAATGTTTACCACATGTCATAATGGATTGAAAGAGAATCGAAAGTGCGTGTACAACTTCATATATAGTTAACACGTGTGTATATATACACACATTTTTACATATTGATTTTATGATAATTGTTGATTACAGTAAGGAAAATATGGTCAAATTTGGAAAAAAATAATGTGAGAACATCCAATGACTACTTTCACTATATAAAGCCAATCCTTAACCAAACTTCTTCACATCCAAAAATCACTCCCTCTTGCTTCTCTCTAATACAAAAGAGAAAGAATGTCTCAATCAAATCGCGTCAGTGAAGAAGTTACAAAACCATTTCTCCCAGAAATCTCTCATCACGAGAAACTGCATTTACTTCAAAATTTCTTTTCTCTTCTCTCTCTTTTCGCAAGAGAAGCAATCTCCATTATAGGAACGCTTACCCATTGATCATCACAATGGCCTCCTCTACTTTCGCTCCTTCATATCTATGTTTTTCCTGGCTGGTCTTGGTGGCCCCACTCTTGCAGGAGGCTCCCTCGCACTCGCATTTGCCAACATCACCGCTTACTCATTCTTCTCCGGTTTAACCATGGGCGTCGACTCAATTTGCTCACAAGCCATTGGTGCAACACACTATAAATTCTTTCGGGAAACAATCCGTCGAGGAATTCTCCTGCTACTCGTTCACAACTCTCCCTATTTTTCTTCTATGGATAAACATCAAGAAGATTCTTACAATGTTAAAACAGGACGAGGAGCTCGCATCCACAGCTCATACCTTTCTTGTTTACTCTATTCCAGATCTCCTCGCTCAATCTTTCTTACACCCATTAAGAGCTTATTTCAGGACACAATCAAAGACTTTACCTTTATCAATATGCACAGGGATTGCAAGTGTTCTCCACTTTCCGATTAACATTCCTCCTCATGTTGTATCTTGGTTGTGACATCAAAGGTATTGCTTTGAGTGGTGTTCTGTCAAATTTCAACCTTGTCACTTTTCTCTTCATCTACATAGCTTTCTTCGAAGAAAATGTAAGTAAAGATCAAAAATATCCCAGAAGAGCCGTGTGAAGATAGTGTGAGAGAATGGAAGAAGCTGCTTGGTCTCGCGGTACCCAGTTGTGTTGCAGTTTGTCTTGAGTGGTGGTGCTACGAGATCATGATTGTGCTTTGTGGGTTACTTATAAACCCTAAAGTAGTCGTTGCTTCAATGGGTATTCTCATCCAAATCACTTCCCTTGTTTACATTTTCCCTCATTCATTGGGCTCCGCTGTCTCAACTCGTGTCGGAAACGAGCTGGGTTTCGAACCAGCCACAAAGAGCGAGAAGAGCCACCTTTGTCGGTATTGGTCTCAGCATCGCCCTCGGGATCATGGTCTCATGTTCACTTTCTCAGTCAAAAAGGTATGGGCTACGTTTTTTACGGATGACGAAGAAGTCATTAATTTGACTATGATGGTTCTGCCAATCGTTGGCCTTTGCGAGCTAGGAAACTGCCCTCAGACGGTGGGATGTGGCGTTCTCAGAGGGTCGGCGAGGCCTAGGATGGGAGCTAAGATCAATGTAGCGTCGTTTTATGTGGTCGGTTTGCCTGTAGGAATGGTTTCTAGCATTTTATTTTGGGTTGGATTCATGGGACTTTGGCTCGGGATGCTCGCAGCTCAGTTATCATGTATGATTGGTATGATGGTGGCAACGTGTAGGACTAATTGGGAATTGGAGGCGGAAAGGGCAAGGGAGCTAACAACGGCGAATAGCGTCAGAAGCTGCAGCCATGTGGAAGATGTGGAGGTCGGAAGCTTGATTATTAGAGAGGAGTGAGTCTTTAAGAGTTATAGATAACTACTCCTTTAATATGTCTGTCTTTAAAAAATCATCATATATATATAATAAGGTTCTTTTCTCTCTTCTGAGAGTGTCTACGTGGGCAGTTCTTAAAGTGTGTGGGCCCCATGTATTCCTTCTGCGATCGTTGTTTTTAATTTGAACTAGCATTTGACCCGCGCGCCATCGCGGGTGTTATTTTTGTAAATGACAAATATTTTAATCAATATGTTTGATATAATTGTATATATGATTGGAACTTAATATTCAAATTTGTTATCCGATCCGAGATCTGATCCGCTTCGAAAAAACGGATATTCGAGAATCCTGATAGTGATTTACGGATTCGACTAATCCAAGTACAAATTCAGATATTAAAACTTTAGGTCTCGATATCCGGATCTGGATATTAAATATTTAAAATTTAATTATAGTTATCTATGTATATTATATATATTTTTATATAAAATAACTAAATTTTAATTTTATTAAATTTAATTATTTAAAGGTTTTTTAAATAATAATTTTTAAATAGACTGAATATATGGTTAATAGTTAGTTTTTGATTTATTTTTAATTGAAAAAAACAGATCCGGCTATCCGTGTGTATTTAGATTTTATTTTGAATATCCTAACCCCGAATATCCGGATCCGGATAACAATTTTACGAATCCGACGAATGCATATCCAAATCCGTATATCCTAAAATACCCCGAATATTCGATCTGTCCTAGACCAAATTGTGTATATGTATTATATGGTGATTAAAAATTTTTAAATTTATAAATTACATAAGTTATTCTTATTAGATATATATATATCGTACAAATGAATAATACATTGTATTTGTTTGTATATATAATCATTTATAATAAATATTAGTATGTATTTTAGTCAGTAAATTGTTATGGAAAGCTACATGATTTTGTTACTGTAAATGAATAAGTTAAGATTATAATCGAAAATTATTAACATTATTATCTTTTTATAGTTCAAATATATTAAGTAACTTATATAAATATGAATAAAAATAAAACTAATCTAATGCTATATATATACGTATAATTCTGTTTTTATTATAAAAATTTGGAAAACACATATATTTTTTATGAAGTCTTCAATTCAAATAACAAAAGTTGTTAATGGGCTTAGTCAAGATTTACTTTTTTCTTGTTAAAAATTAATGTTTGGATATTTGGATGCAAAGATAATATCAGTGGCATTCTTCGTAAATATTAAGTAAAATTAAGGGTTATTTCTTATTTGTACTTCAGTTTTAATAGATTAGATTATTTTTCCAGTTGTCTATTCATTTGTTGGGTTATGTAATATTATATGATTTTCTACAGCGCCCATTAAGAAACCTAATTCATCATGAAGCCTATTGTGAAGCCCCAATACTTTAATGATAGTCTTTTGTAGAATCCTAAAGTAAAAATCTGCGTTTTTGTGTACCGACTTGATTAGGGTTTTATTCATTGCGTCTCGCCGTCGAAGCTTTGAAAGCCTAAAGTAAAGGGATCTCTTAATCTTCCTTATCGTTCAACGGATCTCTCTTAATTTCGTCATCCCATCTCTTAGCCTCTCCTATCGTTGAATGTTTCTTTGCTTTCTCCAATAATTGTTAAACACATTAATGTGAAATCAATAAATTGAGGACGGTTGAGAGAAGGCTGAATCTTCAAAACCACTGTCTATCAAGCGTAGTAAGATTCTTCGAAAATGGCTTCCTCCGTCGATGTTGTTAACCACCTTCGACGCTCTCCGACTCTGTAGATCTTCCCAGTTCATTGTTTGCTCGCCTGCTGCGTTTTTGGGATTCGGAAAAAAATCAAAAGCAAGGTGAATTCATGGGAATCACTCTACTCTTATATATGATTTTATTTTTTTTTAAAACGTGGATGATTTTAATTCAATAACTTTATATGCAGGATTCTGTGATTCATGGATCATTCATGCCGGTTGCACCACTTAGTACTGACCATCTTTATGAGATTGTTCAGTGGTGAAATTTTCAGGGCTTTGAATTTACAAGATGCACAATATGTACAAGATTACCGACCATCCTTTTGTGATCCCTTTTTATTCCTCAAACAACCATTGATGAAGTTATTGACAATCGCTCCCGCGATCAACCTCCCAAAAATTCATGCTGAGGAAGTTTGATCATCTCCAAGCTCTGGACAACAATAACTTAGAACTTCTTGGTTTGTCCCCCATTTACGTTCGGTGATTTATAGTTAGATTATTGAATATGATTAGGTGCTGAAATCTTGATTCGCTCATCACATGGCAGATTTTGTTGGGCAAATTCATTCATTCCAAGGCTCTGACCTAAGGACGCTGGAATGATGACTCGAGTTGTGAAAGTTCTATTTACATAAGCCTCCAACTTAAAAACGGTTATTGGATGCAATTTCCTTATTTTTATGAATATAATATGTTTTTCTTTATATGATAATAGAACTTTTAGTATAAGAAGTATATTTTATAACAGATTAATTTTATGAATTATATTTTTCATTTGTTATCTTGAACCAATATTTGGCCTTCATGTTAATTAACGTTCATAACAAACATATTTAAACCAAACACATGAAAAAACATATAACATAAAACCCAATTAAAATAATTTTCTTCTGTTTATCACCAAAAAATCATGTACCTCAAAAAATTAATCCGAACACATGTAAAAAATATGGATTTAAATTCTAAGTTTAGATTAGTTAACCGAAAGGGTATAAATGTATATTTAAACCCTTTAATAAAGTCTATTTTAATCATTTTTCTTCTTGAAAACTATTTTGGTGACAAAAACGTTTTATGTTTATCTTAGGGTATCCTCTATATTTTATTTCTTTATTTATTATCTATTGAAGCTAACTATAACTAATCTAATATCAAAATTAAAATTGTTATATTTTATCTAATAATAATATAAACAGTTGCTAATCTGAAATTCAAGCTTGATATATGTAATATATTAAAATAGAGAGTGAAACTATCATTAATACAAATAAACAGTTTATTTTTCGAAAAAATAATTTTTTAAGGCGATGACTTTGTTAAACAAGACATAGTTTGTGGTAAATGTGAAGAAGGAGTAGAGATACTAAAAACCATAAGATAAAATAAAAGAAGAAAAAGAAGAAAAAATTATATTTTATTACTCAAACTTGAGGTGGTCTGCGAAGGTCGTATCAGAATAAAACAACCCACAAAATCAATATTAGTATAAACACTATAAATCGCGAAAATTAATGGGCATGATGGTGTAAATGACAATGCCCATTTTTGTAAAAGACACTCAAAAATTGGAATGGTTTATCGATTCATTAATTTTCACACATCATTGACAATAATTATCACATTGCATACACAAATGTGTTAAATTCCCCTTTACTGCTAGATGACATGTTAGGATCTGCCATATAAGTTGACAAATTTTCGAGGAGCTTTCATCTTCTAAGCAAAGGTTTGAATCTTCGTGATACTAGGCTCAGTTACGGTTGCCTCAAATTCCAACATTTAGGATATTCCTAGCCGCCCAATATCCTGATTTTACAGTGTACTGTCCACTCTTTGTATAGCCCCAACATAACATATCACCTCGAGGAGATTGGCTTACGGCCAGACTCCGAATTTGTGGTATATCCTCTGGTGCTACAAGATCCTCCAACATATCCACATCTAACTCATTAGGCTCTTTATGAATTAAATCACTCATTGTCATCTGAGGATGAACTATCGAGACACACCAGTCTAGCAGGCCCCACCAGAATAGTCGGAACCGGTGGATCTTCTGAGGCTCTAATCTCAAAACATGCATGTACCTTATGTATGATCCCCAACGCCAGTATTTTTATTGCCAATAAACTTTTCTTAGCGTAAGAAGATCTATCGATAGCACCTGATCGCAAAGGAGAACTAAGCACGCAGTACTTTCCTCACACTACCCTTGCAAGAAGATAATCTGGAAATTGTATCATACTCCATAATTCGGTTGCCGGCAAAGCCAAATTAAAGTCATGGATCATAGAGAAACTAAGACCACCTTTCTCTTTTGAATTACAAAGTTTCTACCATATTGACCAATGCATCCCTCTCTTAGGTGGATTTGAGCTTCACCAAAATCTAGCAATGGCTCTTGCTAGATTTTAGAAAGTATCCAACATAAGCAGAAAACTAGATATCACATATGTCGGACTAATGCAATTGTTTTTATCATAATATCGTGAAAACCATCCATTAACTCTATGTTGTAATTTATCTGTTAGAAACACAAAGTTTTACACTTAGATCCACTGCTATCCTTTGAAATTCCAATTAGCTTCCATCCCTCCTTCATGATCAACTCCCAAAGAATTTTTGATCGTTTGCTTTATATTCGCTGGCACTTTCCTTACAAAAGAGTAGATAAGAACCTTTCAAAAGATAAATTGGCCTGATGCCTTTCCATAAATTCCCTAATAGTTTTTCATTACTTCATCAACATTCACTGGGTTTTCGCTTTGCAAATAAAAGGGCTATCATCAGCGGAAAAAAAGTGAGACACCGGGGGAGGGGGGGGGGGGGGGGGGGGTGGGGGGGGGGGGGGATGGGGGGCCTAGCACGTGACATGAGCGTCCTCGTTATCTTCCCTTGATTCTATGAATTATTTAGAAAGCTAATGAACGTTTTCTTGCATAGAATAAAGCTGAAATGAGACAAAGGGATCTCTTTTGGTGCAATCCTTTCTCTTGTACAATGTTACTTCTAGGTTGACCATTCATCAGAACATGATTAAACATATCGCTTATCATTGTTGAACATT
>CAJHQP010007603.1:0-31390 GCA_905132765.1 Moricandia arvensis | reverse complement strand
GGTTTTCAAAGGAGGAGTAGAAACAATTCGAAATCACCATCGTTGATACCACAATATCACCATCGGTCGAGGGCTTGGATGCTTTACCATCGTCGACACTCCTTACAGAGTTTGGTAAGCTCAAATTTCTCTCAACCTTTTACTTATGCTTTAGTTTTAATAACCAACCGACATAATATCACTGGGATAATGTTATTCAAGTCTAGGGGAGGTCGCTGATGCTTTTATCTATTTTGAGCTTTTATCTATTAAGTTTTTTCAAATTATTTTAATAGATTCAAGAAGGGGATTATGATCAGACTTTAATTGACTACCATACTTTAGCATCATTCTTAGACATGTTTGCAGAGATTACTAGAGATGCCAAAAGTGGATCATCTTGCGACTGCTAGACATGCAAAGTGGATCATCCTGCGGTTACTAGAGATGCCAAAGTGGATCATCCTGCCATTATATCACACTTACTAAGAAATTTTGAAGGACCAAAGCTTATCCTCTAACCTATATTGACTACTTTGCCTGCTTTAGGGCTTGATATAGCATTGGAACAGATTCCTTCTACACCAGTATGTGTTAAGAGTAGCTAGTCTATTATTCTAATCTCTCGCGCTTCCTCTTCAGGATCTATAATAGAAAGATTGAGATGATTTCCTGAGATGCGGAGGGGTAGGTACACTACCGATGACGCCACTATTTTACTTCAAAGGAATGATCACACACTCGTTGGAAGCAGAGGGTAGGTATACATTACCGCGATGACCCGATTATTCAGCCTATTAGACTCCGTGTATTTAAAAAAAACGAAAATGAGAAAGGATGGTGGCATAGATAGGAATGTAGGCAGCATAATTGTCCCATTGAATTGAGATTAAAAAGATTGTGGAAGAAAAGAGGATAGAGAGTAGAATCAGGAAGAGAGGCTTTAATACCATACATGATGCAAGTTTGCGGAAGTTGAGTCCATGTGTCCTTTGATCGATACTCCCAAGGTAAAGCATGCATTTTACTATATGCAAAGAAATGAGATCAATACGAGGGGTGAGTCAGATTACTGTTTGTTGAGTTGCTGAATAGAATGGATTTGGTTGCTAACTAGCGATTAAGGCATATAAAGTTTCTCTCTTGATTAGCATTATTCTATGTGGTTGCGATATAAAGGGTGATAGTCATGTCTATGCGTATTATGTGAGTCCACTTTTCAACATCTTTCACTGGGCTACCTTTGTTTTAACTGAGGACAAGCAAAAGGTTAGTCTAGGGGAGTTGATATACCTTGTTAGTTACCTGTCTAAGAACTATCATTGACCCTATTGGAGTCTGCTATGTATGTCTTAGATCTGTATTTTAGAGTCTTTTCAGGTCAAGGTACGTTTGGGAGCATTATAAATATAATGGAGCTTGGTAGAGCATTTAGAGAAGATATTCAGTAAGCTGTTCGCATGCATTTAAGTCAGAGTCAAGGGTCAAGCTGACCATTACGATTGCGATCGGTGCACACTTGATGTCGATCGACGTCTACTCATAGAGAAATTTGCCGAATTCAAGCCCTAAGTCATTATCATATACAAGATGCCATTTGATGAGTTTTGACTTAGTTTATAAAGGTCTTGCCATTGTTTAGGCAAGAAACAACACAACACATAAGAGAGATTTTATAGCATACATATTATTTAGAGTTTTTTAGTTTTATTCAGTAGTATTTGGGGAAGATCTAAACTCTTCAGAAATTTGTATTGGAACGCCATTATCTATCCTATACATTTTATTATTCAGTTAATCATGATTTCTATGATTATGGTCCGAGTAATTCTCTTGTTAGATTCATGGTTCATTATGGTAATGATGAATTAGCCAAAATAGGATCGATAAGAGATGAGGAGATATCCATCTTTGGAATTGTGTTATAGAGTAGCTAACTATGACGCTGACACTAAGACTATGGACAACTACAGCAAGGTTTTGTGCCTCGAATTGATACCATTGAGTTAAGATTGTCTTAGATACATGCGAGAGCTGGTTTATTAACCTAGCGAACGAACTTCCTATCTCCTATACAACCGTCGATTGGACACTTGGCCTTAGCCGTCGATCGACGGTCGACTCCTTTGTTCGCATACGAGAGTTGCGAACGAGAGGGGTCGGATTGTGATTAAGGTCATTGCATATCACCATATTTCTTGCACTCGATCTAACCACTAAATATTCACTTGCCTGAAATCCTAGCATCTATCTTTTCCTTATTTGAACGACTTATTAAAACAATATTCCTTTATTTGGAATAAAACCCCTCATACAAACCTCCTACTTATAGCTTTCCTAGCTTAACTTTTTAGAACTCAGAAAATTTATTGTGTGCCCTCGCTCTATGTGGCCTAATACTACAGTTTGACCTCTCTTGGAGAGTAGTTTATAGAGTTAATTTGATAGATTGCATGTTTAATTAATAACCTTAACCCACACGCTGTCAATGGCTTGTTGCTGTTTAGTACTTCAAATGGACACAAGTTATTGAGGATCTTATGGGGAATTATGTTGATGAGGTAGCAAGCAGCCATCACAGCATCCTCAAATCTCTTTGGAACGTCATTGATCTTGCTATTTTTATTAGGTATTCTTCTCTCAGCCACCCATTTTGCTGCATTTCTTGCATAAAATAAAAGTGTAGGCTTTATCTTGGGCGTATCGATTAAATGACACATGGACTCTTTACCCCTGCAAGTATTCTGAACGCACATGCAATCTTCTCTGATCCCTTTCCCTTTTTTCTCTCTTCTCTAAATTTTTTTCTATCCCAAATCCAATGATTATTGTTGGAGAGACAAACATTCTGTCATCTTCTTTTCGATTTTCTCTTCTCTTTCTTTCTCTTTTTTTTTCTTTGACAAAGATTAGGCGAATAGTGAGGTCATCGGTAATGTACCTACGCCTCTGCATCTCAGGAAATCAGCTCAGTATTTTCTTTTCTTTAGATGCCGAAGAGAGAGAGAGAGAGAGAAGGGAATCAAAAGCACACTGACTTTTACCTTCCAGACTTGCATGACGAATCCGATCTAATGTATGCCAAACCCCAAAGAAAACAAATAAGTCAGTATTAGGTTGAAGGTTAGCTACAGTTCCTTCAATCTTTCTAACCAAGTGTGATATAGTGGTAGGATGATCCACTTTGGTATCTCTAGTACGCTCTACAATTAACAAGTCTAAGAATAGTGCTATAGAGTGGTTACTGAATAAGTAAAAATATAAATCTGATCATAATCCTATTCTTGACTCTATAAAAACTTAAATAATCATAGAACATAAAACCCATAATAGAAAACAATATTAGTAAACCTCCCACAGACTTAAGTAAGACTGTCCCCAATGTTATCCCGTCCTGGTTTGGTAGGAAAAGGTAGATCATAAGTAAAATGCTTAAGGAAGAAACTCGATAGCAGACTTTGTAATGAGTGTCGACCGGTGGTAGGTGATTGGTGTCGACTGATGGTAGATCATTTTCGGCCACCAATGGTGGTGTGATGGTGTCAAACGATGGTGGATCTTTGAACTTTCTTCTATCTAATAAATATTTTTATAATGAAAACCTGCGATAAATAAATAACATCAAAAATTAGTAATAAATAAATAAAAAAAACAGAACTAAAACTTACTAAATAGTGGGTTGCCTCCCACTCAGCGCTTTGTTATAGTCTTTAGCTTGACGTTTATAACTTTTGGGACTAGTGTGGAGAAGGACCAATAGTTGGTGGAAAACAAGTATCTACATCTTCCTTGCTCATCTCGAACCATGTACTAATGAAGCTTCTTATGGCTTCTTCTCCTCTGATTCTTTGGCTGTCCATGTTCTCCTCAGTGATATCAATTTGACTCATCCTCACCGGAATGTTGTCAATGCATTTGTGTAACCAGCCAATTATCTGCTGTATGTAGGTTTGGAGATGTCATCCATCTGTTGGACATATCTTCCATCATCATGTCTTGACACGCATAACTCTATTAAGCTTGTCTTCTAGGAGCTTTTCCGTTAACATCTATTTCTAAATGGTCCGCGTGAAGTGTCGATTGATGGTCAAGCTCGTCCATCGATCAATGCTGCTTCGTCTACTCCATTGGCTTGTTGTCTATGAATCATCTGATGAGTAAAGTCCATTTTCTGTTTCATATATTACATGCACATAGTTAACCAGCCAATACTGTTGTTGAAAAGGTAGTAGATATCATCGAGCCTCTTGTAATAGTCATTCATAAACATCTCATGGGCTTTGTAGATTCATTGTACCATGTTGTGAACCTTTGCTCTGCTGTATGTTTCTGTCTCTGGCATGGTCATATCAAAGTTCTCTGCATACTCTGGCAAACAATAAAAAAAAGTGTGCCCAGTGATGGCTGGTCTCTGAAAAATATCTCTGATGTCTTCATTTGACACATTGGTGTTTCGGCTATCTATAGCTTGTGCATTGACATATTTTTCTCTGTAGACGCCACACTCATCTCTTTTCTCCCAACAAAACATTCTTCTAGTGCTGTCCATATAGGCAACATATCCATATTGAAAAGGAGTATCGATCGATGCTTTAGGTCCACCGTCGATCGATGTCACGTTCCATGTTTCATCGGATCCTATGAAAACTCAAGATTCCTGTAGTGTGAGACCACGGTACTCAATTTCCTATTCTTCTAAGCAATCCACATCATATTATCTTTGAGGATGATAGCCATAATCAGCACTGAGTTATGCTCTGTTATAATCCTCGACTTTGCTTGGTGATGGGTATCAATCAATGCTGAAGGGTGGGTGTCGACCGACTGTATGTCGTTGCAGTCGAACGATTGGCTGGGCTAGGTGTCGATCGATGCTCCATCATCTGACTCCTCTTTTATCTCAAAGTCGCAGAAACATGTGGCTACAAGTCCTGCATCATTACCCAACTTGATGAGAGCCGTTTTATTATTAATTTTAACAGGCTCATAATATTTATGTTGATCAATCAGAGATAGATAAAATCTATTTGTCTTCATGTCGCAGACAGTTCCTATTGTGTCCATGAAAGTTCTTCCAAGTTGTAAAGATGAAGTCCAGTCTATCTGGATATCCATGACATGGAAGTTTACTAGGACTAAGGCATTGCCAATCTGCACATGAAGATCTCTGACTATCCCTCATGAGTTCACCTTAAAGCAATCCACAAAAGTGAATGAATCGTTAGAAGGCTTCACTTTTAGACTCAGCTTATCTGCCATAGCTCTGGGAATGATGTTGACTGATAACCATGCGTCACATAGTGCATTAGGATAGTCGTGACCTTCGATCAAGCAGGAACCACGAACTTTCCATAATCACTTCTCTTCTTTAGATTGATCCACTGCTTCATCTTTTCTCTGAGGTGATGGAACATTCATCTCTATATCATCATCTGTTTCCTTGTTTTCCCTGACAATATTCACAATCTGTGAGTATAATATGCTTCATCAAATGGAGTTTCTAAAGGAATTTTGAAAACTTTTTTGGCAAAGCCATCCATCTTTTTCTCATTGGCTTCTCTTCTCATACGTTTTGGAAACTTTATTTTCCTCCTAGAATGTCCCTCAATTGTTTTTTCAACAATCACAGTCTCTGATGGATCAGTATACTGCTCAGAAGTATCCACGAACGAAATTTTAGTAGCATTTATTAGGCGTGCATTGAGACTTGGTAGACAAACTGTCTCTGTTGTAGGACACTGTCGATCGAACCTCAGCTCTCTCCATCGATTGATGTTCATTGATTTGTGTGATCCCATTGATTCTTCCAGGAGAGTCAATCAACGCTCAACACTCGATGTTGATCGACACCAGTGCGAACTGCCGAAAGACATGGAGCTTTCAACATGGAAATCTCCTGCCTGGAGCTCTTCTCTCTTCTCTCTTCACCACTTTCCAAAAATATCATCTATCAAGTCATTGACATTGTGATTCTGACCATCTTCTCCCTTCACCTTGTAGAGAGCTTCTTGTCTCCTAACGTCTTCACTTCTCTGGACCAGTTGATTCTCCAATTTCTTCACATGTGTGTTGAGAGTCTCAAACTTGGTATTCAGATTTGTGTACACAGCGTCTATCTTCCCACTGAAGTTCATTATCATCTTCTGCTCTCCTTCAAGAACTCTATGAACCATGGCTTCAATCTTGCTTTCCGGAGTCGCTGGTGGAGTCTGGTAGTAGGAAGCTCCATAAGTCCTGGTGTTGTTGCTGTAGAACTTCTACTGCTGAGAACCTTATTGTAATTACCCCTCTGACCAGTGCCATAAGAGTTTCTGTTGTTGCCCTGATTACCCTATCTCTGGAAGAGCTTGCATAGATAGTAGAATTTGTTTGGATTTATTTCAGATTCTTTATGTTACATCTATTTCCCACAAGTTAGTTTCAGTAAGCAAACTTGATTTGACTGGTTTTAAGTCTTCTAAGGAGATGGTTGTTTCAATTTATTTCTGAACTCTAATCATATTGGTTCTGGAATATTAGTTAATGGTCTTTACAAGATAAATTTGTCGGATCAAAGTTTTGAAACACATCTCACCATCCAAGATAAACGTCGAACTAAAGCATGTGAAAATGATTCATTCTTGTGGCATAAACGACTAGGACACATTTCTAGTGAAAAAATCAAAAGATTGATCAAATATGGAGTCATATCGAATCTTGATTTTAGCAATAATAGAGAGTGTATAGATTGCATTAAGGGCAAGCAAACTAAACACACTAAAGGATGAGCCACAAGAAGTACACAGCTTCTTGAAATCATACACACACATATATATTTGTTGACCTTTAGATGTTCCAACTTTCGGAGGTGAAAAATATTTCATTACCTTTATCGATGACTATTGACGTTATTGTTATCTCTATCTACTCCATGAAAAGTCTAAATATGTGGATGTTGTACAAGTATTCATTACTGAAGTAGAGAGACAATTAAAAAAGGTGAAAATCATTAGGTCAAATAGAGGTGGCGAATTTTATGACAGATATGATGAAACAGGACAGCATCCAAGACTATTTGCCAAACTCTTCTAGAAATTAGGAATCGTTTCTCAATACACAACACCTGGTTCTCCATGGCAGAATGGTGTAGTTTAAAGGCGTAACCGTACTTATATTGGAATGGTTAGATCCATGATGAGTCATGCTAATTTACCTATATCTTTGTGGATGGATGCATTATGTATTGCAGTCTATATCTTGAACAGAGTTCCTAGCAATGCAGTTCCAAGGACTCCTTTTGAACTGTGTAAAGGCTGGAAACCTAGTCTGTCACACATCCAAGTTTGGGGATGTCCAGCTGAAGCAAGAATATACAATCCGCATGAAGAGGAAGTAGATTTTAGAACAGGTAGTGGTTTCTTTATTGGTTACCCGGAGAAGTCTAAAGTGATGCGCCCTTGGATAGGACACCGGGCAAAACAGACATGCATGGCTTGATCATGAGAAGCAGTAAAGATATATGTTCATTGTTTGACTCATATCTTCCAAACCATGAGGCTTCTACGCATGAAATCAATTGAAAAATATTCCCAACTCAATTATGGAGCTCTTTGAAGAAGAATCATATCAAAAGGTGTTCAGATGTGGGAGTCATGTCATTTACAAACCAGGTGATATTTAGTTCTCACGAATTAAGACATTTGCGCATTCAGGTGAGCTGGACCGACACTGCCTTGGAGCTGGATGAGATACTTGACACTATCTTATATGAGCTGAATACTCAAGTGATCTGTACTTACACTATCGTAGACGAGCTGAGCTGGATTGACACTCATTTGGACGAGCTGAGCGAGCTAGTTCGATCTTTCGAGCTGGTACGACCACCCGAGAAACTGAAAATGGTGAACCTTATTTCTGATGGAACAACGGCCAATTCAATCATGCCAAAAAATATTATTCATGATTAAAATATCCAAGAAAGCATTGGGCTTGATGGTTTTCAAAAATATTCAAAACGGACTTGTTTGGGCCAAATGGAGAAACCGATAAAATATTGGCGAAGGGAAAATATGGATTTCGACCAGGCCTCAAAGGGACATGTCTGGGCACATATCAGGAGCATATTCTTCACTTTTCAAAGTCCTGGTCGTGGCTATACCAAGTGGTAGTCCAAGTTTCAGTCAAAACAATAATTTAGTCAAGTCTTTGTTTGCATTTTTCTATGTGTGTTTTTCACAAAACTCTAAGTCTTTTCATATGCATTTGTTACTATGAATACGTAATCTTTCTACAGAAATAAATCAATCAATTTCTTCTTATTTGAGTTATTCTCTTTGTTCTTTGTTTAGAGCATTTCTATTTCTTGGTGAGGTTATCTCCGAGTAAACAAATCTTCGTTTTACTGGACTTGTGCGTCACATCAAGCAGCAAATGAATCATCTGGTAGTATCATCGGGCCATCCGCAACCCTTTGTGTCACCATTCAACTTATCATTTCTCCCTTTTGGCGAGTTCATATCCTTCAAACTGTTTGAGTGATCATGTCCAATCCTAAGACGTATCATAAAGGATATAGATTTTACTGTCCAACCCATAGTACGAGAATAGTAGAAACCAGTAATGCCAAGTTTTATGAGAATAGTGATATTAGTGGGACTGATAAAGTTCAAGATGTGGCCATTCAAGAAATTAGGGTAAATATCCCTTTACCCTTACTTCTGGATGTTGGAAATCCTCCAGTTGTTGAACCATTGTACAAAGAGGAAATCCAATTGAATGATCAACCACCCCATGATGAAAAAATCACCAATAATGAACATGACGCACAAGAGGAACCATCAATAAGAAGATCAACTCGTGAGAGAAGATCTGCTATTTTTGATGACTATGTGCATTATCAAATAGAATCTAGAGAATGGAATATTAAAGATCAAGTTTCTTATTCACAAGCCATGAAAAATGTTAATTCTGATCAATGGATTAAGGCCAGTACATGTGAAATAGACTTAATGGTTAAGAATGAAGTTTGGGATGTTGTTTTCTTTCTTGAAGGACACAAAGCAGCTAGGTGCAAGTGGATCTATAAGACCAAGCTTGAATGTCATGGCAACGTTTAACGACGTAAAGTCAGACTTGTAGCCAAAAGATTTAAAAAAAAAAGAAGGCATTGATTGTAGTGAAACCTTTTCAACTGTGTCTAGAAACGACTTTCTCAAAATTATCATGGCATGTCTAGCTGAATATGATCGAGTTACATAAAATGGATGTGAAAACCTCCTTTCTAATGGAGACTTACAAGAAGAAGTCTATATGTATCAACCAGAAGGCTTCATAATTGAAGGTCAGGAAGACATTGTCTGCAAATTGAAGAAATCAATATATGGACTGAAACAAGCTTCAAGGCAATAGTATTTGAAGTTTGATGAAACCATTACAAAATTTGTTTTCAAAGAAAACATTGTGGATCCATGAATATACCTCAAGATTAGAAGGACTAAGTTCATATTTTTGGTTATGTATGTTGGCGACATCTTATTAGTCAGCAATGATCTTGGTCCATTACATGAGACTAAGAGTTATCTCTTTAAGAACTTTGAAATGAAATATAAGGGTGACGCATCCAATGTGATAGGAATTAAAATATTCTGTGACAGATTACTAGAAATTTTGTGACTGTCTCAGAAAGCATATATTGATAAAGTTCTTGAGAGATTCGACATGATGACATGTTCTTCTAGCATTGTTCCTAAACATATAGTTGATACTCCTAATCTTAAACAATGTCCGCAAAATGAAATGGAATGTAACGAAACGCAAAAATACCCTTATGCATCTCTCATGGGAAGTTTGATATATGAATACATTTGTATTGGACCTAATATTAGCCACGGATTTGGCATGATCGGTGGATTTCAAAGTAACCCGGACTGGCTCATTGGTAAGCTGCAAAGAAGGTTTTGAGATACTTAAAGGAAAAAGAAACTACATGTTGACATATCGAAAATCAACACATCCACAGATAATTGGATTTTCAAACTCAGATTTGGTGGATGCAAAGACTCTAGACAGTGTACTCTCAGCTATGTGTATCTCCTTGGTGGAGGTACCATCTCATGGAAAAGCAAGAAGTCAGAGTTAAGGAAGATGAGTATGTTGCATGTTATGAGGTTTCTATCCAAGGAACATGGTTGCGGAATTTCTTGTCGGAGTTTAGGACTTTGAGTTTTGGTGACAAGCCTCTCACTTTTTACTGTGACAATCAAGCTGTAATCTTCTTCTCTAAGCATGATAGGATATATAAAGGAGCCAAGCATCTGGACCTCAAGTATCTGTCACTGAAGCAAGATGTCAAAAGAGAAAAGTTTTTGATTGAACATATAGGCATTGAACTTATGGTTGCAGACATATTTACAAAAGTTTTACCTCCACAGACTTTAATTAAGCATGCCTAAAGATGGATCTTGAGGATAGCTCTTAATTATGTTGTTTGTACGATTAGCCTATGTATGAAATTTATTTGAGTTCTTTATGACTTTTACATCTTTTATATATTCTATTTCCAATGTGCACACACATTATTGTTGATTGAATTTCTGATAACAAAATGAGTCTTTATTTAAAGATATTAAAGAGACCATTACGATACTCCTACTTATGTTTATGGTCTAACTATGAAGGTGGTCAATGCGGTATTAGGTGGAAGGGATCATCTTGTAGAATTATATGCGACCGCCATGACTCTCAGTACTAAATTAGTAAGACACTTATGACGACCAAATGAAAAATAAAGTTATAGCATATTATGCCGGCCCTATGATTCCATAAAGAAAACATTAGTGGATCTTACTAACGACAAAGTGGGAGACTATAAGAAATATTTTCTTTCCCCTATTATATGGTCTTATAGCTATTCATTTTCTATTGAAATATTGTTATTCCTTAATATATTTGGTGACCAAAGAAACTCGAAATAAAGGTGTAATTCCTAATTTATCTCTACCTTGATGGATGATTAAGATTAATCTAAAGAAAAATCTAAAGAGGAATTATGTCCTCTCTCCACTTATAAATATATATCTTTAGACCATCATAAAAATATTCTTTCTATAAGCAACACTTAACGAAATAGGCAAGGCGAGAAAAACCTAAAAAGTTCTTAAGAAGAGATTGAGCTTTTCGTCTTCCATTCATGACTCAATCAATTCACGAAGATCTCTCAGGCACAATGAATGCATGTAAGTCTATAAACATTCATATGATTCTATTATGTGATTAACCTAGATGTTTAAAGATCTGAGAGTTCATGTAAATTTGACTTACACATCAAGATTGTGATTAACCTAGATGTTTAAAGATCTTAGTGTTCATGTAAATTTGACTTACACATCAAGACGAGATTAGTACTGGATGGACAAAAATGTTGTACTGAAATATTTAAGTAAGCCAATATGACCTGATCTTCATTAGCTACAAGAATAACTAAGGAATATGGCTTGTAAAAAAATTGTTATATAGGCTAAGGTATTGAAACCTTAATCCGGCAAGTTACTTGTGTCGACGCAAAGAAGTATGAAGAAGAGATGAAGATTTAATCGCAAGAGATTGTTACTGTAGCAAGGAGTGAAGTGTTGATATGAGAAGAAAACAGGTACGGGCAAGAGATTAGTTGGATGGCGATTAATTAGAGAAGCGCTTAATTTTTTTTGGTTGGGATTTTAAGGAAACATTGACTCAAGAAGGGACTTTAAGTAATCTGACGGATTGAATTTTTTTACATGTAAGCCACTATATCCTCATTGAAGGAAATAATGGACGAGAAAGATAAAAAGACACTGACAAAATAGCATAAGGAGACATGTCAAAGAAATGAGTAGTACATAAAGGGCACGCCAGATATAAGATTTGATTGTAATGGTCAGCAAGAAGAATAAAATGAAGTATGCAATCTTGAAGTTGCAACGTCAGGTGATGGTATTGAGATAAGTACTTTTAGAATTTGAGGAATAATACTATTTGGGGGGGGGGGGGAGAATGACGAAGCCAAAGAATGGTCGAAGGGAAAATGGACGACGCATGGCAACAAAGTTAGCCAAAGGATGGCCAAATAAGGAAACTCGAGGCAAGACTGTTTTGAATCTTTTGATGAAAGCCTAGATTCTAATGGGTAAAAAAATATGGATAAAGCATTGGAATGAGTTTGGCCCAAGGAAATAGCACATTGAGTCGAACAACCGGAAGAGTGTTAAAGGCTTCTGAAAGTTCAAGAAGCGCCGGAAAGCTACAAATAGAAATGGAAGTGTTCAAAAATGAGAATTCAAATTCAAAAGGATAAAGGACTTGAAAAAGTATTTGTGGTCAGAGTATAAGTTGAACTGGTCAGAGTATCTATTACATTGGTCAAGAAATTACTTCTTTGATAGGTTGGTAAAGATTGCGAACGTTTGAATGGAAGTGCAAGTGATGTCGGGAGAATAACTGGATAGCATGGATGAAAATAAAAATGATGTTATGCTACTTACGAGGTTCTTAAAACTAGTTTTCAAAAAAGTAACGGCAGAGGAAGATACTTTGGGAAATTTAGCGGGTAGGAAACGCTCGTTGTTCTGCCTATAGCGTTGTAGAAATTTTGGATATTAAATTTAATTTAGTGGAAAGAAGAATCTTAGAAAAGTTTTTGACGTGTTGGGGTCTAGGATATCTAGGTTTTCGCCAAGGAGAAAAATTCGCGACAATCCAGATAAGACAACGACAAGTTTAGAATTGAACGTGGTTTGTTCGGGTCTGTCTATGACGTGTTTGATGTGTCTGAAAGCCTGGAGAAGGCATCTGCTTGGTTTTCTTCTTCAAGAAGATAGATATATGTCTTTCCATGGCTGATCAATCTCAAAGCTGGTCTAGTTGCACCGTGATTGGTTGGTTTGGTGGCTGACAATAATCTGGTTCCTATTTGACAGATTTGCGGCAGAACACTAAGCTCCCTCCCATTGGCCATTTTTGGAAGCCAGGCCATATCCTGCTTGTTACCCACAACCTAAACATCCCCTTCAGTTATTCTTACACCCAATAAATAGACGTGCCTCTTAGTTCTTTCCTTACACCGAAAAGAAGACCATATGGATCCCGAGCAAATATCTGAGCTTTAAGGTAAACCTCCTAGTCTTTAGCTTTCTTTTCAATTTATTTACTAATTATTTATTTATTTATGTTTTCTAATAATGGAATGTCTAGAATCCATTTTTTCTAGGATTGATTCGATAGAAGTTCCGAGTGGTGCCGAACGTAAGATATAGTTGGAATGAGGATATTGTGCTACACCTAGACCTCAATCGCCCAGGTCAGTCTCGTTTAAGGGTTGTGAATTTTAAGTGTACGGTCGGTCAGTACATGCAAAACAATAGTAATGGTTGATGCATGTCTTGGTTGCATACTTAGTAATATGATAATTATGATTGATGCACTCGTGAGAGATTTTGGTGATAGCGTTTAGGCCTCGGCTCAGGGGTATTACATGTTTGTGATATATTGATGTTGTGATTTATATATTGGTGTGATTGTATTATGATATGCTATCAATTACACTATGAGCAAATTCTCTCTTAAATAAAAAGTTCATTTGTAGTCCTTAGGGATCGAATTTACAGGGAGCAAGGGAACACACTAGATTTATAGATATGTTGATTAAGCTACGCAAGTAATTAAATAGAAGTAAACAATAAAGTAGTTGATTAGATGGTTGTAAGACGATATAAGAAAATAGCTAGATCTAGGGTTTAGTAATCATGATTATAGAGATATAGAAGCTAAAGGTGTGTGTGTGATATTCTAGAACTCGAACTTTAGTGTATAGATATCCAGCTGTCGCATGCGAGTCTAATAATTATCTAAGTCCAGTCTCTCTAATGATCACGGAATGAGTCGTCGATTGATTGTAGACGCTGAGCATCGATTGACAGCAACCTTAATCAGGTTTATTGTCCTATTCGTTTGGTTTATTAACCTCCTAGACCAGCTGTCGCATGTATCTAGCAACCTAGCTCAAAAGAATCAATTCAGGCAAGGACCTACTATCGTAGTTGTCTACAATCCTAAGATCAGGGTTCTAGTTAGCTACTCTAGAAGACAAGCATTAATATCAATTTAATTGAAGGATATCTCTATCACCTTAACAATTCTATAGTTTTGGATAATCCTTCCAAAACCTAATTACCCCTAAATCTAAAAAAGAGAACAATTCAGACATGAACAATCAAAGCATGATGATAGGTCCGAATATTTACCACTTTTAGACCATGTTATGGGCCCTATTTGGAGACAGTTATGTGTGTCTAGGATGTATTTAGAGTATTTTTCATGTTCAGGTGCATTTTGGAGCCTTGTAGAGATTATAAAGTTTTCTGGAGCTCAATGAGAGAGGAATCCTGTAGCTTTTCAAATTCAGCAAAGTACTAGTCGAGACAGAGCATTGCGACGATCGATGACGCACCCAACGGTCGACGCACAAAATCCGAATTCACAAAGTACCGGACTTGAAGCCCAGGTCAAGGAAAGGACAAGATTGCCCCCTGACGAATTTAACCTTTATATTGTCTTTGCCAATGTTTTATGCAAAGAGGACGGCTTAGGAGGATTTTAGAGACAAACTTTGATACTTTTCATAACTTAGTAGTTTAAGGTTTTTGGGGAGAAGATCAAGACTTCTCAATCTTTGTATTGGAACCCCAGTTTGTATCCATTTTCTTATTCTTATGCATTATTTTATGTTTATGATTATGTTCTGCTTAGCTATGTTTGAGTAGTTACCTTATTATATAGGGTTTATTAGTGATTTTGACAGATTAGCGAAACAATAGAATTGCTAGGGTGTATTAGATCTATCATCAGAATTTTGCTTATTGCTTGTGTTCTAGAGTAGCTAACTAGAACCCTGATATTAGAATAATTGACACTCCGAGAGTAGGATCGTTACCTGAACAAATCATGTTAACCTTAAGTTACTAAAGACAATGGAGAGGCTGGTCTAGTGATTCTAAGTGAACCAATCGAATCTGGTCGTTTAATGCTTAACTAAGAATGTCATCGATCGATGTCGTTTGCATACCATCAATCGATGGACATTCTGAATTTGCACACGAATGTTCTAGACTCTGAGCTTAGCCATAGGATATATATAACATATATCTTTATTAATTGAATTCTTGTTATATGATTGAAAACCCCTTGACTTCTATCCATTATAATTCACTACCTGAAAACCATAGTTCTAGCTATTTTCCTTACTTGTTTACAAACCAGCTCATTCATGATTTACTATTTCTTAAAGTCTTATTAGTTGCCTAGCATAACTAAGTTGATTATCAAATTTATTGTGTGTCCTCGCTTTCTGTGGATTTGATCTCTAAGTACTACAGCTGAACTTCTTATTTGAGAGAGTAATCAGTAGCTTTAAGGTAATTTGAGCACATATCAAATTTGGTGCTGATGCCGGGGAGAAAGGATCATCATTAGATTATTTTTTTTTGCAAGTTTTGTCTTTTCTTTTTAGTTTACTTAAAAAAAATTATTTTGTCTTTCACGTGCATGCCCAGCTGTACCAGAAGCAACAAGGAAAAAAATTTAGTTTTCTCAGACCCAGTAGCTATCCGACATAGCATCCGCAAGGAGAAGCGCCAAGCACCGATCGACACCAATACTACTTTGTCGATCGACACTCATCTGACGAAATCAATCGACCCCAATATCGAGACATCGATCGACAATAATTTCAAAGCATAGATGCTTGCTATGCTGATCGTGACTAGGAATGATAGAGGAGACTTGTATGACCTCGAAGGTTATTGCAACATGTCATAGAATTGATGATCAGGGGACTGTAATCCATAAACCAGAAAAAGCTGATGTAGCTCAGCTGGACGTGAAGCCCATGTTGCTTTTCCCATAATGTTGGCTGACTACAATCGTCCAGATCAATTATATGCCAACATATATGCTATTCGTCCTCCATCTTTCCAAGTGAACAATTTTGAGCTGAAGCCAGACTATTTCACACTTGTGACACATACACCATTTCATGGACATTCTCATGAGCACCCTATGGATCATTTGGAGCGATTTGAGGATCTTGTGTCTGCAATCAAGGCTAATGGAGTCCCTGAGGACTACCTTCTATGCAAGCTCTTTAAATATTGATTTCTGGAGATGATTCATACTGGCTTAAGCATCTACCACCAGGATCCCTGAAATCATGGAAAATATCAAAAACGCCTACCTGCGTAATTTCTTTGATGATGCCAGAGCTGAGGATTTGAGGAGAAAAACTGTTACATTCACATAGGAGTGAGTCTTTCAGAAACTCATGGATCAGATTCAAATCCTACCAAAGATATTGTCCACACCAGGGATTCAATGAAGTGCAACTTCTCAGCACTTTATTCAGAGGTATTTAGCTCTCATACCAGATAGCTTTAGACACAACCAGTGAGGGAAACTTTGCACCAGGAGCCCAGAAGAAGCTACGAGACTGATATAGAATTTGGAAGCTAGCAACAAAACCAAAAACAATGATCATGAGAGGAGGAACTCATTTCCTACATTGACCAAGGTAAAATGTTTTGAAAAGGTTCTCTGGTTGGGTGTATGTGATGAACACGCCTACAATGCAATATTAAGTCTTGATCTAGTTGAATGAGGGTCTGATGAAAGAGAGAGACTTGCGTGTGAGATTAAGAGACTAAGGAAGATTTTTAGAAACTAGAGAGACTAAGAAATTGTGAAGAAGAAAGGGGACCCCCCCCATTCAGCTTAACATTCAAATTGCCATTAAGAGAGCTTATATAAGCTGTTAAAATCTGAAAACATCAGAAAACACAAATCTAATGGATATAATTAACTTGATGGTACGGATGGTTTGTATGACGAGTCAAGGCAATCTGAGTGATGTGTGCTGATTGGTGAAGAAGGAGAAGCTTGGCGCCTGATTGGATGAGTTAAGGCTCCCATGAACCTGCCCACATCTTTGGCTAGATACATGGTTCCCATAATACTTGGCTCACAACCTTCACATGCTTGGCCAGCCTTTTCTGAGTTGTCTTGGGTGTGTGTGGTCAATGGTAAAGGCACCTTATTGGTTGCTTCCTTTCCTTGACCGGAATCTCCTAAGGCCTCTTCATATATGCCATCCGACCAGAACCTTATCTCTTGATTCCCAATCTTTGCATATACCATAAGGAGGCGTACGGATCATGCCTTGACCGTACATTTTTGCCCTAATTTAGAACAGTGCTCAAAACTCCTCAAATGGCCGAGTTATGCATTTCTGGGTTGAACCGGTCTGTACTGATCCGTACAGGTCAGTACGGTTTGCCCTATATTTGCAAACTCGATCATTTGCTCCTCAATGCACTCCTAAGCCCTTCTTAGACTTGTCCCTAACTTTTCACATGCTTCTAGACTTTTCTAGATACCTTTAAACACTTTTGGAGCCATTCCATAAATTGCTCGGAGGTTTTGCCCTAACTTTGCACAAGACCCTTTCTTCACCCAACACCTTCATAATACCTTTTCATCTCTTCAAGTTAACACAAGGATCAGATGGAAGAAGTAAAAGCCAAGTTGGACAGTGTTCAGAGGTTTCTGAGGAAGCAAGTTAGCTTCACAGAAGGTGTAGAAGCTATAGGATCTGACAATGAGAAAGGTGAAGAAGAGGATGTGAACTTTGTTGGAAATGGATTCCAGAGATATGGGAACCAGAGCAACATAAACTTTTATGGAAATGGTCAGATGAGTAGCTACAACCAAGGATCACAACAACATAGACCCTACAACAACAACATAACCTATGGAGCCTCCTACTATCAGAACACCCCATCAGTTACCTAGGAGAACAAGATTGAAGCCATTATTGACAAGAATCTGGAGGGACATCCGAAGATGACAGTTCATTTCAATGGAGAGATTGATGATGTCTATGCAAACCTAACACTAAATTTGAAGCTCTCAACACCCATGTGAAGAGGCTAGAGAATCAAGTTGTTCAGACAAGTGAAGTTGTGAGGAGACAAGAAGACTTAATCAAGGAAAATATTGAGGCTGGAATGAAGCACCACGTCAGTGCCATCATAGATGGTGATTTTTGTCCAGTTGTGGAAGAAGTTAGGCACCGTGATGAAGAAATTCGTAAGAATCCCCTGCCATGTTCGAACGACCATCGACCGACAGCTGAACAGAACTATCGATCGATGGTACCTAAAGAATCCATGTGTGAAGATATGGACATTGATCGACAGCCAAACCCTACCATCGATCGACGGCAGTTCGAAACATAATGATATCGGTTGCCAAGCATAAACTAGAGCCTTATATATGCTAATAGGCACTCAAAACCCATTCGACCCAACCCAGACAAACAGTTAAACCAGTCCCTATGGTAATTGAGGAAGCTATGGATAGACGTTCCATAGGAAAGAAGAAGGTCTCTAAGCATCTTAGAAGGGAAGCTAATGAGAAAACATGGACAGCTTTGCTAAGAAAGTCCTTAGAATCCCTTTAGAAACCCCATTCAAGGACGCGTATTACACTCACAGATTATGAATGTTCTTCAGAGAAACCAAGAAGACTGATGAGGACATTGAAAGAATGTTTAATCATCTGAGGGAGAAGATAAAGCAAAGGGTTAAATTGAAGAAAAGAAGCTACCCTGGAAAGTTTATAGTTCCCTCCAACATCAAGGGACATGACTACCCCCATCCACTCTGCAACACCCATTCTTCAGTAAGCATTATGCCAAGAAGCATGGCAGAGGTGCTAAGCTTAAAGGTGGAGCCTTCTAGTGATTCATTCACTTTTGTGGATTTCTCTAAGGTGAATTCAGGAGGCATAGTCAAAGACCTGTAAGTGAAAATTGGTGATGCCCTAATTCATGTAGCCTTTCATGTCTTGGACATCGAAGTGGAGCAGAATTCATCCCTGCTACTTGGAAGAGATTTCTTGGACACGATAGAAGCAGTATGCGAGATGAAGACAAACAGGTTGTACCTATCTCTTATTAATCAAAATCACTACTATGAACCTGTTCAAACTAGAACCAAGACTGTTAAAGTTGATTTGGATCATGAACCATGACTTTTGGCCACGTGTTTCTGCGATTTCAAGAAAAAGAACGACCCTGACGATGGAGCATCGATCGACACCCATCACAACACATCGATCAACGATTCCAACCAATAGTCGATCAACACCCACCCTTTGTATCGCTTGATGACAACCCTGACATAGGGCATGATACGACTAACCCAGATTACGACGCTTCTTATCTTGGAGAAGAAGCAATCTAGTATTGTGCTCTTGCACTAGAGGACGCTGGAATTTTCAGAGGATCCAAAGAAACCTAGTTCGCGACATAGATCGACGATGGCCCTCTACCATCGAGCAATGCTACCCTGGCAGAAGCGTACGAATCTTATAAGGACCCAACTCGAAGAGGATTGCATTGGGAAACCAGAGATGAGTATGGAGTTTATAGAGATGAAGATGGAAATGCAGGAGACAAATATGGCAAAATCATCAACGTGTCCAAGGAAGACATAAGAAAGATTCTCCAAAGAGAAGCAGTGGTTGGTTACACTCAACTGCGTTTAACACTAGAAAACTTTGTGGCGACCAGGTCCATCAGCTGACTATTACAATAGAGCATAAGTAGATGACATAGTACAAGGAATCTACAGAGCACATGACATGTTGATGGATGACTATTACAAGAGGATTAATGATATCTATTACACATCCAACAATAATATTAGCTAGTTAACTACGTGCATCGACGAGATGAAGCACAAGATAGACTCTACTTATCAGATGATTCAGAGACAGCACGCGTATGGAGCAGACGAAGCACCATCAATCGACATACGAGCTCAACCATCAATTGATGCTTAACACAGACCATTTAGACAGAGACTGGTAACTGAGAAGCTGCTAGAAGATAAATTTGATGGAGTTTATGCATCTGAATTCATGATGATTGAAGATATCTCCAGGAGATTGGATGACTTATCCATACCCACAGATAGCAGGATTGGCTAGTTACACAAACGTATTGACAACCTTCAGGAGAGGATGAGTCAAATTGAGATCACCAGGGAGAACATGGACAGCCAAAGAACCAAAGGTGAAGAAGCCATAACAAGATTCGTTGGTACCTGGTTCCAGATGAGCAAAGAAGATGTGGACACTTGTTTTCCAAACAAGAGATACTCTACCCCCATCTTACTCCAAGTAGTGCTAAACGTCAAGGTAGAGACTATAATCAAGCGCTGAGTGGGGGAAAACCATGATTAGTTAAAAAAGACAAAAAAGGAAGATCAAGAACCAAGCCATCGGTCGACGAAAGAGCACAACCATCGGTCGATACCGAACACCATCGGTCGACATCATGAAATAACCATCGATCAACACTCGTAACAGAGTCTGTTATTTTTGACTATCCTTAACACATTTACTTATGATTTAATTTTTCCCACCTAACCGAGACGGGATAACACTAGGGACAATGTTATTTAATTCTGGGGAGGTTTACTGATATTGCTTTCTACTTTGGGTTTTATTTTTATGTGTGTTTATTGAGTTTTATTGTGTCAAAAAGGGATTATGATCAGGTTTAAATTTTTACTTATTATCTAACCATTCTATAGAACCATTCTATATTTCTTGATCGCAGAGACTACTAGAGATGCCAAAGTGGATCATCCTTCCACTATATCACACTTGCTTAGAAATTTTGAAGAAACCAAGCTAACCTCCAATCTAATTTGACTTATTTGCTTGCTTTGGCGTTTGGCATAGATTGGATCCGATTCCTCTTGCAAGTCTAGAAGGTAAAACTCTATGTGCTTCTAATTCCCTTCTCATTCTCTCCTATTGAGTGTGAGAGAGCTAATCTATGGTTTTGTGGCTGCGTCTTTATTTTTCTATATCTGGATTTGTGTTGTTAAGTAATGCAAAGGTGATGACCAGATGTGGTCTTCCTCTCTTTCTTCGGCATCTATAAAAATATAAGATTGAGAAAGAAATGATCACATATTCCCTTCTCATTCCTGAAAGATGCAAGGAGTAGTTAAATTACCTATGACCCCATTATTCTAATTCAGAAAAGGAATGATCACATATTGGCGAAGCGAAGGATAGGTAAATTACATATAACCCCATTATTCCCTACACTTTATCAAAAAATAAATAAAGAGCACATGAAAAGAAAGATGAACAAGATGGACTGTATCAACATCATTGATTTATTGGACTTATAAAAATAATAATATAAAGAGATTCAGAAAAGAGAGAAGAAATGGATCAAAGAGACTGCATATGTGTTCAGATACTTGCTTGGGTAAGAGGTCATTTGTTCTCTGATCGATACTCCCAAGTAAAGTATGCATTTTTATTTATGCAAGAAATGAGGTTAGCAGAGGGGCGAGTCAAGCTAGTATCTGCTAAGTTGTTGGTAGAATGGATTACGTTGCTATACTAGGATAATGTATATTAAGTTTCTCTAAGATTGACACTTGTTTGATGTGGTTGGCAACATAGTAAAGGAGATAATGATAAGGTACAGATTTTGAGAGTCCCTGTGTTTTCAAATCTCTTCCACAAGTTTACCCTTATTTTGCTTGAGGATAAGCAAAAGGTTAAGTTTGGGGGAGTTGATATGTCCGAACATTTACCAATTTTTAACTATGTCATAGGCTCTATTTGGAGTCTATTATGTATTTCTAGGATGTGTTTTAAAGTCTTTTCAGGTCCACGTGCATTTTGGAGCATTGTAGAGATATGAGGCCTTATGAAACTCAAAGAGAGAGGAATCCCGTAGCTGGTCAAATTTAGCAAAGTACAAGTCGAGACAAAGCATTGCTTCGATCGACGACACACCCTTGCTGTCGATCGACGGTCGACATGCAAAGGCCGAATTCACAAAGTATCCGACTTGAAGCCCAAGTCATGGAGACTACAAGATTTTCCCTGCAAGAGTTTTACTTAGTTTATATTGTCATTTCCAATGTTTTATGCAAAGAGGATGAGTTAGGAGAATTTTAGAGACGAGCTTTGATACTTTTCATAACTTAGTAGTTTAGGGTTTTTGCGGAGAAGATCAAGACTTCTCAAGCTTTGTATTGGAACCCAATTTCTATCCATATTCTTATTCTTATGCATTATTTATGTTTATGATTATGTTCTTCTTAGCTAAGCCTGAGTAGTCACCTTGTTAGATTTAGGATTTATTAATGGTTTTGACGGATTAGCCAAACAATAGAATTTCTATAGTGATTATTAGATTTACCATCAGAATTGTGCTTATTGTTTGTGTTCTAGAGAAGCTAACTAGAACCCTGATTTTAGGATAATTGACACTGCGAGAGTAGGATCATTATCTAAACAAATCCTGTTGAGGTTAAGTTACTAGGGACAATCAAGAGAGTGGTCTAGTGATTTTAAGTGAACCAATCGAATCCGGTTGTTTAATGCTTGACTAAAAAAGCCATCAATTTTAGCCATCAATCGATGTTGTTTGCATACCATCGACCGACGGTCATTACGGATTTGCAAACGAATGTTGTAGACTCTAGGCTTAGCCATTGGATAGATATAACTTATATCTTTACTAATTGAATTCGTGTTCTATGATTGAAAACCTACCCTCTTGGCGTCTGTCCATTATAATTCACTACTTGAAAACCCTAGATCTAGCTATTTTCCTTAATTGTTACAAACCAATTCATTCCTTATTTACTATTTCTTACAGTCTTATTAATTGCCTAGCATAACTAAGTTGATTATCAAATCTATTGTGTGCCCTCACCCCCTGTGGATTCGATCCCTACGTACTACAACTGAACCTCTTATTTGAGAAAGTAATCAATAGCTCTAGGGTAATTTGAGCACGTATCACATGATAATAAACTGAATAGAAACCACGAAGTACAATAAGGAATAAGAAACAATGGACTTCCAATACAAATCTCTGAATGAGTCTCGGATCTTCTCTCCAAATCAAACTAAAAGCTTCTAAGTATGGAATAGGTTATAAAAAGTAATGAAGGTGATGGCATGCTGCCCAAACAATGAAAAAACACCTAAATACTAGGTATAAAGTCGTTGATGAGTAATCTTGTAACTATGTGGAACTTCTGGACTTTCAGTTGGTCACCAACAATTTGGCCCGTCTCGCGCTCTGTAGATCGATGAAATCAGAGTGTTGTCGATCGACACTCTTCGTAAATATCAACTCTGACTTCTGATTCTTCAATAGCTACGGGTTTCTTTATCATAAAGCCCTAAAATACTTCATAATCTCCACATTGCTCCAAAACAAACCTTGACCTGAAAATAGCCTAAACTAGACTCCAAACACATATAATAGTTCCTAAATGCACATATACTATGGGTACGAATGGGTAAAATTCATAGTATATCAACTCCCTCAGACTTATCCTTTTGCTTGTCCTCAATCAAAGAATATCTCTATCGGAAAAAGGTTTGAAAATGCAGGGATTCACAAATCTTTAACTTACTACTATCACCCCTATTATGTTGCAAGCCACATAAAATAAGTGCTAACCTCAGAGATACTTTATATACCATATCCTAGCTTAGCAACCAATTCATTCTACCAGAAACTTAGCTAATATTGTCTGGCTCGCCCCTGTACTAACCTCATTTCTTAAATATAAAAGTACAAGATTTAACTTGGAAGTATCGATTAGAGAATACATGGACTCTTACTCAAGCAAGTATCTGAACACAAAGGCAATCTTCTCTGATCCCTTTCTTCCCTCTTTCTATCTTCTCTGATCTTTTTAAAATGAATTAATGACGCTGCTTCATTCTATCTTGTTCATGTCCTTTGTTTTTCTTTTCTTTATTATTTTTTTTTTTGACAAATTTTAGGCGAATAGTGGGGTCATCAGTTATGTACTCACCCCTCTGCATCTCACGAAATCATCTTAATCTTTTATTTTCTAGATGCCGAAGAGAGAGAGAGAGAGAGAGAGAGAGAGAGAGAGAAGGGAACCATAAATACACAGACTTTTACCTTCCACTTGCAGGAGGAATCCGATCCACTATATACCAAGCCCCCAGACAAGCAAATAAAGTCAAATTAGGTTGGAGGTCAGGCTTGGTTGCGTCAAACATTCTCAGCAAGTGTTCATATGACTGGCATGTGCTCCACTTCGGTATTTATAGTATACTATGAAGTCAGTAAGTCTCATAATGGTGCTATAGAGTGGTTAGGTAATAAGTAAAAAGTTAAATGATCATAATCCCCTTCTTAACTCTATAAAATTTTGATAAAATCATAAATATAAAATTCAAAATAAAACACAATATCAGTAAACCTCCCCCAGACTTAAACAACACTGTCCCCAGTGTTATTCAGTCTCAAATTGGGGGGGGGAATAAATCAAAGGAACAAATTTCAATAAGTAAAACGGTATATCTGCTCGCAGATGTTGAGTCTCGATCGGATAGTTAAGTGATGATCGATCAATATTCGGTTAGGTCTGTCGATCGACATTGATCAAGTGCTTATCGATTCTATGTGCATAATTTTCTTCTTGGGGTCTTTTTTAACTTGAAATAAAATAAACACGAAAAATCAGTAAAATTAAAAATAAAAACAAATTAAAAACTTACTAAATGGGTTGCCTCCCATCAAGCGCTTGTTTATAGTCTATAGCTTGACGTTTGGATGTTTTGGACTAGTAAGGAGGTAAAGGAACACTTGTAGGAAAACAAGTATCCACATGTTCTCTGCTCATCTCCAACCATGTGCCTACAAAGTTTTTGATGGCTTCTTCACCTCTGGTTCTATGCTCATGCTGTCTCTGGATAATCTCATGTGTCTAATCCATTTTCCGGTGTAGCTCCTCCATACATCTGTTGATCCATCCAATGATGTCGTTGAGAGGGTAGTAGATTGCATCAATCTTCTTGTAAAACTCATCAAACATCTGCTCTTGAGCTTTGTAGATGCCAGTTGTCATGTCTTCAATTTGCTCCCTCTTATTGATCTCAGGTGCTGGCCAGATTGGGTTTTATATCTTAAGACGTCCCTCATACTGTGTTAGACTAATGTAGAGCTTTCCTATGTCATGAGTCATCTCTAGAATGTCTACTATGTCTTCTTTGGAAACATTGATGATCCTTTCATCTTTAGCATGTGCGCGCTCTAATTCATCTCTGATAATTCCAAATTTATTTGGTGAAACGACACTTTCTATTTGTATGAATCTTTTAGATCGAGGATGGGTGGCTGATGGTGTAGTGTAGAAACTTTTGGATTGCGGAATTCGCGAAGTATTGATCCACGGCGGATTTCATTTATCGATCGATGCCTCGTGCTCTTCCTTATACTCGTATGTATTGATTGTTTCCTTAGGCGGAATCGCGGTTTCAATCAAGAGTGAATCTTGATATTCCGATAATGCAGGACCGTTGATCGATACCTTAGGCTGGGTGTCGATCGACGCTTCACCTTCAGATTCAAGCTTTGCGCCAGAATCAAGAGAGAAAATGGCTACTATCCCTGGATCATCTCATATCTCAATGTATGGTGTGTTTCCCTTGACAACATTGACAGGGTCAGAGAAATCGGTCTCGCTGATGAGTGGAAGATATAACATGTTTGTCTTCATGTCGCAACATCTATCTTCCAATTGAACTCTACTGTCAACGTCTGCTGACCCTCAAGAACATGATCAATCATACTCTCCAGTGTGCTTTCTTGAGTTGCTGGTGGGGGTTCTGGTAAATAAAAGCTACATATGTTATGTTCTTGCTGTTGTTGTGGCTGTACGGTTACTGGTACTGTGAAATCTTGTTGTAATTACTCCTCTGAACAGTGCCATAAGAGTTCATGTTTCCACCCTAATCCCCATAGTTCTGAAAACCAGTGCCAATAATGTTTCACATCCTCTTCTTCGCCCTCATTGCTGGTATCAACAGCCTCTACACCTTCTGAAAAACTCACTCGCTTCTTTAGAAGCTTGTGAACACTGTCCAACTTGTCTTGAACTTCATTCATCTTCTCCTTGCCAAGTATAGAAGCCAAAATTTTCCTCTCCATGTCAGTGTTCTTGGTGCTATTGCTAGATGCCAAGTTCTCAATAAGTCTCACAGCCTCTTCTAGATTCCTAGTAGTGAAGTTACCATTACTAGCAGTGTCTAGATCCATTTGGTAGACCACAGTGATGCCTCTGAAGAAGGTACTAAGCAGTTGTATGTCGTTGAATCCATGGTGTGGACATTCTCTTTGATAAGACTTGAATATGATCCAGGAGCTCTTGAATGATTCTGCAGGCTCATGTGTGAATGTAGAGATCATGTTCCTCAAATCTTCAGATCGCGAATCATCAAGAAAGTTACGCAGGAAGGCGTTCATGATGCCATCCCAGGATGTAAGAATCCTGGTGGTAACTGCTTAAGCCAATATGAAGCATCTCTACCATGTGAGTACTTGAAGAATTTGCATAAAAGATAGTCCTCAGGGAGTCCATTGGCTTTGATAGCATAAAATAGATCCTCTAACCTCTCAAGATGGTCCATCGGATGCTCATGTGGGTGACCATGGAAACGTTTCTATCCCACAAGTGTAAAGTATGCATGCTTCGGCTCGAAATTGTGCCTCTCAAAAGTAGGAGGACGTATGGCAGATATGTTGGTGTAGTATTGATCTTGACGGTTGTAGTCAGTTGATGTTAGGAGTTTTCAAGGCTCCTAAGGCAAATGTTGTAGTATAAATGATTGTCGAACCAGTTCTGAGAGATGTAAAAGCACTGAGAATGCAAGTACTAGCTTAATCTAAGTGCGATCATGTGATTGATTGGTTTTGAATTATGACTAAGATTAAAATGCAATAACAGAACACTAAGTGCGATAAATGAAATAGCTTTGACAATTAAGATAAAGGAGAACTCATGGGTAAAGGGAATTAGACCTTGGGTGATCAAGATTCGAACTAAAGATGGCGAGTGATCAATTAAACTATCAACCTTAAGCCTAGACACGATTCTAAACAAGCTCTATGTCTAGATGAATGTTCATTTACTAACATAACTCAAGCATCAAATGTCTTCGGTTGAATGTTATGGGAGTAATCATTAAGAACAAGTCTACTAGCCATTCTAACATCTTTAACAACAAGTGTCCCTGGTAAAGAATGTTAGAAGCTTAGGAGAGTTGGCTCGGGCATTTCATCAAACACCTTGTGGGTGGGAAATGCCTAAAGCTCAACCCTTGAGAGGCCAACTCAAAAGATGCATTATGAATACTCTACTAGCAAGGTATAAGAGAAATCTACACTAAACATCCTAGATCTAGCCTAATCACCCTTAATCTCCCTAACCCATGAATTCAATGGTGATTTACTCACTAATCATCATGATTCCTCTTAAACCCATATTGGATTCAAGCTTAATCATGTAGATGATGGATTAACAAGTAACAACAATAGAACAATGAAACAATGATCTTAGAAGATGAACTTTCCGAAAGGTTTTTGTGTTTTTCTTCAAGAACAAAAGATAATCCGCCCAAAAAACGGCTTACAGAGGTACTTAACTTAGGTTTAGAAAATGTAAAACAATGAAACAAAATGACCAAAAGGTCCCTGAAATAACTTAAGTTTCGTCTAAACAAAGACACGCAGCGACCTGTGCACGTCGCTCTGGTGAGGTCGCTCTGGATGGGAGCGACCTATGGTCATCGCTCTGAGAGGTCGCTCCAGGCGTGATTTTGTCTGCTCGAGTTGTCGCAAAACGCGAGCGATCTGGGCTCCTCGCTCTGGTGGGTCGCTCTGACTGGGAGCGACCTTGGTACGTCGCTCTAGAGGGTCGCTCCAGGTTCCTTCACATGCAACAAAGCGACACGAAGCTGAGCGACCAGGACATCTCGCTCTAGAGGTCGCTTGGATTGGGAGCGACGTCATGAGGTCGCTCTGGCACGTAGCTCCAGCTCTGCTCGTCCGATGATCACCTTTAGCTCCCTTTTTAGCTCCAAAAGCCTCCAACCATCTTCAAGAACTCCAAGGATACTCCAAAACCTGATAAGAAGTCATGTGTGCAAAATGCAACCTAGAAATGACTAAATCCTAGTCTACATGATCAAAATGCATGTAAATGGGTGGACAAAACAATGAAAATATGCAAGACATCAACTCCCCCAAACTTGTCCTTTACTTGTCCACAAGTGAACTTTCTAGAACTCATAGGGAGAAAGGTTTGAAGGTGGGAGCTCATAACCAAAAGAAACACATCTAAAGACTCAACTTGACATCCTAAAGAGACATAGCAAATAGCATGAGCACACTCTTTTATTATACTCTAGCTTCTCTAGGCCTATCAAAGAACTCTTGTGCCTTTTAGCAAGGTGCAAAACTTTTCAATTAACAAGTTCCTTCAACCAACTCTCACATTAATTCACATACACACACAAGGGTGAATTCTCACAAATGGGCACATGATCTCAATCATTTGGCTAGGCATGCGAATGGTCTAATGAGAATAAAGAGGAGGGTTCAAATGCATCAATTTTTTTTAGTAGCTATCACTCAAGAACAAGGAGCTTGATCATTATGCAAAATTTATCTAAGACTAGAGGCAACTCATGCATACATAGTCTTATTCTCATCATTCTACCCTTTCCTAAGTGATCACAAGTTCTAACCCTTCTTCTTCATCCCATAACCCCAAATAACCTTTGCTCACATCACTCACCAATGAACAAGTTTCTCTCTTTTTTTTACACAACCAACTAGGGACTCTTCACACTCTTTTTATTCCTTAGCTCTAACTTTTCTTCTTTACACATCTCCTCCCCCAAACTTATTTCTTTGTTTTTCTTTTTTTTATAGGGAAGGGTTTCTTTTAACACAATCTAGAGCTTCTTTTCCTTTCTTTTGGTCCCTAATGGCTTTCTTCTTTTCCCAAAATATCAACTTAAGAACACACAACCCACTCACCATCCTAGATGCTAGCTCAAAACAGGTTCCTATGCTAGCAAGAGACGAGAACAATCCTATGTCGCCTCCAATACTCTCAAGATTTTGCACATGACAAGCTATCAAAAGAGGCCTCACTCATGCAAATCAAATGTTTGGTCTCAAAGGAATGGCTTGGGTTCAAGGGTGTGGAGTTCCATTTGGGTTAACAAAGAGTGGTTAAAATGGAATAAGATAACCCAAATGTGTATGAGATCCATGATCAAGTATGCAAGTGCCCATATGCAAGAGAGATTAAGTTCATTAAGCCAAATTTCAGATTGGAGTTGGTTTCAAGAACAATGTCAATTTCAAGCTAGCAAACATGTTTCAAGAAGAGTTTTCAAGGCTCGAAGCGTGCAAGGCTTTCAAGAGATGCTTAAGCTACTTGATATGTCTAACTAGGGTGTCATTTTGAGCTCTTGACAAGTGTTCTTTACAAGGTGTTTTGCAATCATTGCTCCCAATGCATATGAATGCAACCTATATGATCTAGACTCAATCTTAAGAAGATGAATGCAACTACATGTTTCTTTTTGTTTTTTTTTTCAATTTTTTGGTTTTTCTATGCATATATGTATGTACAATGCAATGCATGAGACTCAAAATCATCAAAGAAAACATGATTAAATACTTGGTACCTCCCCAAACTTAATTCACACAGTCTCTGTGTTGTTAAGTTGAAGAGATACCCAAAAAAAAACTAAAATGCAGAATAAAAGTGGTATGTACAATGGAAAGTAGTGGAGTACCTCGCTAGTTGTCAGGGTTGGTGGCATTGTCTCCTGACCCGCCTTCCTCAGGGTATGTAATGTAGTAACCTGCTGGTGGAGCGCTATAGCCATATGGGGCATCGTAGTGGCTGTAGGCGGCGTTGTAGTGGCTGTACGGTGCACCGTATTGGCCCATTGGTATGCTATCCGCTTCGTCACCAGAGTCGTCATCTGAGGAAGTGAAGGAGGGAGACTGGTTTCCTGAAGCAGACTTTGGAGCTTTGAAGTTGCGCCTAGCACGCTCGAGCTGGCTATCTGTGCGCGGTGGGCTGTCGTGCTGAGGCTGAGGAGCTGAAGTGTTCCCCATAACGAAATCACTAGAGCTACATCCTGCTACTCCTCCTCTAACCAATACATCAGCCACCTTCTTCATAAACTTGGCTGAAGCTTTGGCTTGGCTCTTCACTGTCTTCTTCAGCTCCTTGTACTTTGTCTTGAGCTTGTAGAAGGCTCGGTCCTGGGCCTTGTTCCATCGCTGGAGTCTGTTAATATGCTCATGCGCGTCACGAAGAGCGCCATGGGGTAAGACTCCATCGAAGGGTTGGAAGTAGTAGCGCGGAGGACCATAGACTGGATCAGATGTATCTTCCTAAGGTTCTTCTCGTCTCATAGGGGCACTCTTCCTGCTCCCCGATGCAGCCATGGGATCAAGATGCCCATGCTCTCTAAAGAAGGCCTCCTGGGGAATGTCGAAGCTAACTGCTCCAGGTCTCTCCAAACTTGTCAGCTCCTTGTTTGGAAGTAGCACCTCAACCTGCTGACCGCTCAAGGTGTATTGGTAGACATAGTTTTGCCCATACCTTCCACTGAAGTAAGTAGCGATCTTCAAGTAGGGGCCATCAATGAAACTCGGTCCCCATGTTGCCTTCCCCAATCAAACTCCCATAAACTCAAGCAGAGGTGTGATCAGATTACCAATCCCAATCTTGGCTTTGTTGTCAGTGGTGGTCCATGCCCAGTTTTTGTAGTGCTCAAGACGACTCACAAAGAATCCAACCATCCCAAATGTAGCGTAGATGTCTTCGCTCGGTAGAGGTAGCACACCAGGGTCAGCGTAAGGTCTGATAGCTGGGCATATGAGTCGTAAGTCCTCCTCAGTGACATTGCCTGCTTGCTTCCTTGGATAGAAAGCATGGACAAGCATCCTATGAAGATAGCGCACAGATGGATGACGGATGCTTGAGTTCTTGTCACTTCTTGTGTGGTGCTTGTTTCCTGTGATCAACTTCCAAAGCTTCTTAGGAAGGTTTTCAAATCTGGGAAGTGAGGAGTCTTCTTGGTCCTGAAATCCCATGACTTGCCTAATGTCTCTGAAGTTCATGTTGTAGACTCTACCATGGACCTTGAACTTGATCTTGACCCATCCTTGCCGCAAATGCCGAGTCTCGTGGTAGGTGACCTCTAGGGAAGATAAGAACTGAGCAGAGGCATCCTTGTAGAATGAATAGGCCATAGTGAGGAGTTTGGGTATCTTCAAATGTCCCACCATTGCCTCAACATCAGAATCAAGACCCAACTTCTTCAGCAATTCAAGGTCAGCAAAGCTAGTAGGAGTCCAACCAATCCCATCCAACAGGTGCGATAAATGAAATACCTTTGACAATTAAGATAACGGAGAAATCATGGGTGAAGGAAATTA